>JAODAL010066792.1:0-17600 GCA_025379985.1 Phyllomedusa bahiana
ACAACATCCCACCCCATCCCCTTTCCCTAAACATCTATACTTTGCCCCCCTTCCCGCAAAAGCAGGGAAAATGGCCCCTTTTCTTCGCTCCCAAAGTAGCTGTTTACTGCCCCCTAAAATTTGTTCACCTTGCTATATAGTGGCTCTTAAACCCAGCCCACAATAATCTCGGGCCTGAGGGAACCGTTTGGGACGGGCGAGTTGAGGATTTTTGGGGGGCCGCTGACCCCGTTTCCCGGGCTATGCCAACTAAAAATTTTTTGTCAACTTCCCCCCCCGTTTTTTGGGCGGGGGTTGCAGATGTCACCCCCTTTGGTGGGGAAAGGGGATGACCTAGTCAGCCAATCAAGAACCCTTGGTTCTAGTCGGGCACAACGGGCCGCTAGATGCCCCGGCGGAAAGTTTTGGGCCTCACCAATGACCCCTGCAGCAAACCGCCCCCCTTGCTTTTCTCCCGACCGGGGCCGGGAAAGTTGTGCCCCCTGCCACTCCAAAAGGGAAGACCTGCCACCTCTCTTCCTGACATACTGTTTTTCAAAAATGGGTACAGACACTGTTTGATGAAGATATCTGTAAAAAGATGAATACCACCCTGTTTTTACCCAAAATGAACCCACTAAAAGCGGGGGAAACCCCTTTGGGTTTAAAAATTTTGCATTTCCACAAATGGGCAAAAAAATTAAACCTATTTTTTATGATGCCGTTTAAAAACCCCCTTAAAAAAATTTTTACTGAATATAAAACCCAAAAAACGGGCTTAAAAAACCCTTTGGGATTAATTTAATGCTACAAAAATTTTTTTTGGGGCGGTGAAAAAAAAAAAACTTTTTTTTAACTGAGTAAAACCCTGCAGAACAACGTTTAAATTTAACCCCTTATTAAAATGCCAAAAAAAATTTTGAGAAAACCAAAAACAAACGACTTTGAGGGGTGTTACAAGGCGTGTTTTTCTCCCCCCCAAAACCAAGAAAAAAAAATTTAAATTTAACCCTTTTGGGCTTTAAATTAGGCTAAAAGAAAAATTTTTTTTTTGGGGGTGAAAAAAAAGGGTTTTATTTTAGTCACCACAGCAGAAAAAAAAATGCTTAATTTTTTGGGCGCAATTTACTACCCAGTGGTTAAAAAAAACTTTGTTTTTTTTGCTTTTGACTAAAAAAAAACCCGCTTTCACCCCCAAAAAAAATAAAATTTTTCCTGGGGCCTAATTCACAAGCAAAGGGTTAATTACAATTTTTCTCTTGGTCGTGTTTTAAAAAAACACCCCAATTTGAAAACAGGGCAACAAAGCTAAAAATTTTGGGGGGTTGCTAAAAAGTTTTGGCGAAATTTACACCGGGGGTTAATTAAGCATTGTTTTTCTGCTGTGGGGGACTAAAATAAACCGTTTTTTTAAACCGCCAAAAAATAAAATTTTCCGTGGCATAACCCCAAAAGCAAGGGTTTAATTACAATTTTTTTCCCCTTTTGTGTAGCGTAAAAAACACCCCAAATGTAACACGCTACAAAGCTTGAAAGTTTGGGGGGTTGCTCAATTGTTTGGCACAATTTACATCCAGGGGTTTAATTTAAAGGGCGTTTTTTTTTTTCGCTGTGGGACAAAAATAAACCGCTTTCACACCGCCAAAAAAAAAATTTTTTTTCCCTGACCCCAAAATTCACAAGCGAAATTAATTAAAATTTTTTTTCTCTTGTTGATTATCTTAAAAAAAAAAACGCCATTGTAACACGCAACAAAGCTCGTATTTTTTTTTGCTAAATTGTTTTTGGCGAAATTTTTACTTCAGGGGTTAAGAAAAAGCGTTTTTTTTTCCCTGCTTGGGGCCCAAAAAAAAAACCGCCCCTTTCCCCCACCAAAAAAATAATTTTCCTGTACCAAATTTCCCACAAGCAAAGGGTTTAATTTAACAATTTTTTCTTTTTGTTGTATAGCGTAAAAAACACGCCATTGAAACCCCGCTACAAAGCCGAAATTTTGTGGTTGCTCAATTTTTTTGGCACAATTTACATCCAGGGTTAATTAAGCATTTTTTTTTCCCTGCGGGGGGGGACTAAAAAAAACCGTCTTTCACCCCCCCAAAAAAAATACATTTTTCCTGTAGCCAAAATTCACAAGCAAAGGGTTAAAATTAAAATTTTTTTTCCTTTTGTGTAGCGAAAAAACATGCCATTGTAAAAACCGCAAACAAACTCGTAGTTTTTGGTTCCCAAAATTTTTTGGCGCAATTTACATCCGGGGGTTAAATTTAAGAAATTTTTTTTTTCTCTGGGTGAAAAAAAATAAACCGTCTTTCACCCCCCAAAAAATTTAAATTTTTCCTGCACCCTAATTCAAAAACAAAGGGTTTAATTAAAATTTTTTTTCTCTTTTTTGTGACGAAAAAAAACACCCCTTTGTAAAAAACTCTACAAAGCCCCCGTATTTTTGGGGGTTTGCTCAATTTTTTTTTTGGTTTTTTCCAATTTTACATTCAGGGTTAATTAAGCGTTGTTTTTTCTGCTGTGGGACTAAAAAAACCATCTTTAAACCCCCAAAAAATTTAAATTTTCCTGTACCAATTAAACAACAAAGGGAAAAAAATTTAAAATTTTTTTTTCTCTTTTTTTTGTAGCGAAAAAACACGCCATTGAAAACCTTTACAAAGCTCGAAGTTTTTGGTTGCCCCAATTCTTTTGCGAAATTTTACACCCAAGGGGTTAATTAACTTTTGCCCAACATTGAAACCAAAAAAAGAAACTTGTTTTTAAACCCGCCCAAAAGAAATTCTGTAGCATAATTAAATATCCAAAAGGTTAATTTAACCCTTTTGTGTTTTTATTTTCCCATTAAAATACACAAAATTTTTTAAAAAACCGGCACATACAAATCAATTTTCCGGCCCATTTTGGGGGAGCACAATTTATACCCAAAGGGGTTTAAACCCAAAAGCTTTTTAGTGTGTTAAATTTTGGAGTCAAATACGGGGTGTTTTTTTATCTTTAAAACAAGTCTTTATCAAGGGGTTTTCTGTACTTTTTTAAACAAACAGTTTGTCAAACAGAGGGGTGGCGGGTTTCTTAAACCTCCAATTTGGCAGAGGCACAAACTTTCCCGGCCCGGGCCCCCGCACACAGAAAGGGGGAACTTCGAACCCAGGGGTCACGGGTTTGAGGCCACAACCCGCGCCCATCAAGCGGCCGGTGCTGACAGAAACCCAAGGTTTTTTTTAATTGGGTTGGGACTAGGTCATCCACTTCCCCCAAAATGACATTTTGCCAACCCCCAAAGCCGAGGGGTGGGTGGGAAGGGCCAACAAAAACCCCTTTTATTTGGGCTTTGGCCCGGGAGCGGGTCGGGGCCCTCACCCCCCCCAACCCCCTCTGTCCCATCCAGTTCCCTCAGGGAAGAACTACTATGTGGTCTGGGCTCAGCGCCCAAATAATTTTGCGAGGATGAACAATTTGAAGGGGGGCAAATCAGCAGCTCTTGGACGGAGAAATGGGGCTAATATCCCTTGCTTCTTTCAGTAGGCCCCAAAGTTTTTGATGTTGAGAGTGGCAAAAGGGAGGTCATTTTTGGGGGCCAGCCCCTGCATACCAAAAACCGGTTATGAGGACAGCAGTGAAGAGAAACACAAAAAAAAATTATGAAGTAGCCGACCGCACTTGGAGTTGTGAGGCAAGTGCTTCAACTCGTCTTCATCATCGTCAGGGGGAAAAGGGCTCAGCTTGCGCATCCGGCCCGGGGGCGCACCCGCAAGTGGGTTTTTTGGCCGTGATTCAGCAGGGTACACAAATGTGAGGTTTGGGGGCCCAAACGGGCCCCGTAAAAAAAACCCCCTTTGCAGGTTTCCCAAAAAGTAGGGGGAAGGGGCTCAGCAGGGAGCAACGGCAGTAGTCACTCAATGAGGGGCGTTGGCGGGAAAATCCGATACTCGGCCCCGGGGTGGGCAGTTTTTTTGCAAAGGCCCCCGGAAGCCGAATTGGGGATATGGAATCTTTAAAACAGAAATTTGGGAAACGTGGCCCTGGGGCAAATTTTGGCACCCTGCCCTGGTCCCAAAACATAGCTCACCCTTCCGGTGGCCTTGGGAAAAAAGTGGGGTCAGATGTGGTTTTGGGCCATCCCGCCGGCCCCCGCAACAGCAGCAGCAGCAGCGCCCAGTAAGGGACGCATGCCATTTTCGCAAGTCAAGGCTCCCCCACCTCTGCCCGAAGGGAGTTGTTTCTCTTTTTAAATCAACTCCCCGGGCCCGAAGCTCCGCTCCTCCCACTCAAGGTTTCCAAGCAGTCATTTAAACGAGGCATTGCAAAGAGACAACGTAAAGCTCCAACCCCTCCTAAGGGGGGGAGAAGCTGAACCCCGGACCCCGTCCAAGTTTTTGGGGCCGCAGTCCCCCCCCTTTCCAAAATTTAAAAAAAACTAAAAGGCTTTTTTTTTTGGGGCCCAGCCCCAGGGTGGAAGTTCCAACCGTAATTTCTTTTCCAAAAAGGCAGTTTCCAAAAAACTTCATAAATAAGTAAACAAATTTGGGGCCCTCCTTAGCTTTCGGTTTGTTCCAAGGGGCACCGGCCCGCGCGGGCGGGCTGGACCCCTAAATAAAGGTTTAAAGGGCCCTTTCAAATCTTTACGGGCCCCCAAGGGGGAATGTGTTCCTGGGCCCAAGCAACCAAAAAACTTGGACAGGAGACACCGCTTTTCCCCCAAGTTTCAAACGCCTCCTGCCCAGTTCCCCCTCCCCCTCCTCCACCACCACCACCACCAGCCTCCACAATAATGCTTTCCCTCATACCACATTGTAGGGCACACGGTTTCACGCTTTTTACCCTGGCTTGGCCCCCCGAACCAAGTCACAAAGGGGAGGGAAATGCCCCCCCGCTTTTGCCCGCAAGAAATCGATGTGTGGGTTTTTCCCCCCGCCAACCTGCAAAAGGGGAAACCCAAAATGACGCACAAAGGGAGGACATTTGGGGTCGGCGCTGGGACCGAGGAGGGGTGGTCCCCTCCCCCCTGCATGGTTTCACGGTTCAATCTTTGGGTTTTGAAAAGGTTCCGAATCTTCCACAGATCTTTTAGAAGATTCTGAAAATGGCCAGGAAACTGTGCATGCACCTTTACCCTTCCTACCCAAAACCAGGAACACCCCCTTTAGTTTCCAAACTCAAACGCCTCCCCCCCAACACACCTGATAAACAGTTTTTCCCCCCCTTTGGGAAATTTCCCTCCTGCACAAGTTGGAACCGACTTTTATTAAAAGAGAAAGGCCCTTAATTTATTTTTTGATATCTAGGGGGGACAGGGGGTACTCCCGTGTTCCCTTTTAAAACCCCCAGTGGCAACCATGCTAAAAACCGCCGTTTGTTGAGGCCATTCGAGGGGGGCGACGTTATTTGTCAGTCGCCAGGGCAAGGAAGAATAACATTTAATTTCCCCCGCTTCATGCCGGAAACAGAAGGGTGGAAAAAACGGTTCCCGGGGAGGGACTGGAGACGGGGGGGGGGACTGCGTCTCCCGGGGCCCCCAAGATTTTCCGGGTTTGGGGGTGAAATGGAAAGGGAAAAGGAGGACATTGGGAGCAAAAAAGCATTGTCCCGGGAAAAAGAGTGGGTTTTTTTAAACCCCGGTACAAAGAGAGGGGCAGGACGGCTGAGGAGGGGAGATGGGATGAGGGAAGACCGGGGGAGAAAGACCCCCAAGCAAACCCTGGCGTATACATTGAAAAATGGAGGGAAGGGGGGGCCCCGGGGGGTCCCCTTTCAGAAAGGGCCCCCAGCATGCGATTTGCCCGGGTAGTGCGGCCCCAAAATCAGGGATCCGGCAAGGGATGAAATTTTTGGGTATCCACCAAATTGGGCCCCGCTACCCCGGGCCCCCCCAAAAAGGGAGCCTTTTTTCCCCGCTATTGAGGGGGAGGGCAAACTCAAATACTATAGGGAATCCTCTGTAGTCAGTTGGCCATGCCTATGTGCGGCATCGTCCTCCTCTGACAGGTACTGATCGGGGGGTTTCTTCAGTGCTCACGTACTACTGCCGCAGCTGCTGGGGGAAGGTGGGGGGTAGGAGCAGTACCAGCTCCATCAGTAGTAACCTATGTCTGGAGTCACTGATAAGCAGCTTCCTTCACCCGCCTAGTGAGGAGGGCAGTCGCCAGCAGCAGCAGAAGCAGGACCTGGAGCAGACCTGAACCAACAGGTGGTGGCCTACTTGGACAGCACTCTGCCACCCCAGTTAGAAGATCCGCTGGACTACTGGGCAGCCATACTGTATGAGTGGCCGCAACTTGCCGAGTTTGCAGTGGAGAAGCTTGTCCTGCCCGGCCAGTAGTGTGGCATACAGAGCGGGTGTTCAGTGCGGCGGGGGGCCATCGTTACCCAAGGAGAACCCGCTTGTCCACGGAAATGTGGAACGACTGACTTTGTCAAGATGAATCAGGCGTGGATCGGCCAGGATTTCCACACACCAATGCCTTAGGCGTCATGACTAATCAGCCATGACGCCTCACCCAAACTGTGAGAAATGAGTCTGGGTTCAAACTACCTGCCTCAGCCACTATTCTGATGCGCCACCCGCCTGATGCCACACATCTGCTGACAGTTTCTCCATCTGCCACCAACCATCTTTACCAGGGACTGGTATTGCACACCCACCTCCACACTCTGTCATTGTGCCACTGTCTGACCTCATGCTGCTGCTGTGGCTGCTGCCGTAACCTGCACACTGTGTCATTGTGCCACTCTCTGACCTTATGCTGTTGCTCCTGCCGCCGTCACCTCCACTCTCTGTCTTTGTGCCACTCTGTGGCCTACTCCAGTTTTTGCCACCTCCAAATGTGATTGTGCCACTGTCTGACCTCATGCTGCTGCCGCCGTCACCTCCACTCTCTGTCATTGTGCCACTCTGTGGCCTACTCCTGTTTTTGCCACCTCCAGAATGTGATTGTGCCACTGTCTGACCTCAGGCTGCTGCCGCCGTCACCTCCACACTCTGTCACTAATGTTACCACCTGAGCTCTCAGCTTGTTTTTTTCCAGCTTTCGCTGGCATGACTTTATCAGGCTACATTCCCTCTTCAGTTTTTTGGTCAGTTTTGCCCTCTTAAGTGCCCAGGGAATTTTATAGTGAAGCGATTCTAAGAGCGGCGGCAGTCATGTGCGTGTCATTCTAAAATACAACATTGTATGAAGACCAAACCAAGCTCCCTTGCATATTTTTAAGCATGGCAACAACGTTCTTTACAGCCCCCCTGCGGCTCTTGCAGCCGGGAAAAATAGCTGTTTTTAAGTGATTCGTTGAAGTAATTCGGAACGAAGTTATTTTTTGTGGGAAATTCTGCGAAGGGGGAGCGAAAACCGAATTTTGAGAAATTGCCTATCTCTAGTTCAATGGCGTTTTTTTTGCTAACAAAAAGAAAAAAAAAAATTGAAATTTTAACCCCTTCGCTTTTTAAATTTAAGCTACGGGAAAAAATTTGTATTTTTTTGGCGCTGAAAAAGGACGGTTTATTTTTCACACAGCAGAAAAACAACGAAAAATTTTAACCCCTGTATGTAAATTGCCCAAACAATTGAGCAAAACAAAATACGCTTTTAGTGTGTTCAATGGCGTGTTTTTTTTCGCACACAACAAGAGAAAAAATTGTAATTAACTTTCGCTTGTGATTTATCACAGGAAAAAAAGTATTTTTTGGGGTGAAAAAAGCGGTTTTTTTTAGTCACCACAACAGCGAAAAAACGCTTAATTAACCCCTGGATGTAATTGCGCAAAAGACGGCAAACCAAAAATGAAGTGGGACTGTATTGTAAAAACGTGTTTCTTTAAAAGAATAAACAGGAACAGGGTTTTTAAACCCCCTTTGGTACAAGGGTGTGAGCGTAGCATTAAAATGTATATGCAAACTGCATGGAACAACTGGACTTCAGATCCAATACCCCAAAAATTGAAATAGAAGTTAAAAGGGAAAAACCTCTGAGACAAGCTGGGGGACCCCCCCAAAAATCGCGTAAAAAAAAAATCTTCTTTTAGTAAAGCTTTTTCAACAGCCCCAGCGACCTTCCCCGTCAGTACAGTGAGAGGAGTTTTTGAGCCTTCCCCCCCCCGTCGCGCCCCGACTTTTTGTGCGGTGAGTCACAGAAACCCGCGGTCCTGATTTTGGGTTCACTCTGACATGTCAGAGGCTATGCCCTCCTTTTCCCCCCAGAGTGCTTTTCCCCATGTAAAGCCATGTCCCACCATTTTATCAATCAAAAGCACACTTTGTTCACCCAAGTCCCCCAAACTTCGACTTCGGTTTTAGAACCGAAGTTTTTCCAAATCTAAACGAATTCCCTTCGTTGAACAATTGCCCCCCTCTATTTATTTCCATTGTGTTGTTGCTGCAGATATATGGAACACTTGCGGTCATGTTCTACCATAGATTACAGCTGATCACTGGGGGTCCTAATATGGGAGAGCCCGTAATCAGTTTCTCATTGGGGAATCTAGCTAGCAAAAATGAATTGGACACATTTGGCCTTTATGCTTGCTTTACAGCAACAATCTTTAAACTTACTGTACCACTGAGTATAAAGACTGACCCCATTTCATGGTTCCATGATTTACACATAGCTTACTAAAATGTTCTGAACAAGAATACATGGTGAGTGAAAAAATATTATATACAGCCAAGTCACATTATTATGACCAGCAGTGAATATACAGAGTAAGGCTATGTCTACACGGCATAGAAAAACTATCGTATTTTCAGCGTTTTTAGGATTCTAAAACCACTGAATATCTGACAATTCAGCCAGCCCATAGATTTTAATAGAAAAACGAACTGTAGTCTACATAGGTTGTTTTTTCTCTGCTTGTTTTGTGGCGCCAGCGTATTATACAACATGTTGTATAATATGTCGGCGTTTTGAGCTTTGCCATCAGTTTCCCATACAAAGGACAAGAAAGCGAGAACCGACCGTGGTTTTTGTGCAAAACGTGAAAAAAAACTGCGGTGGTGCATCGGACAAAAAACGGTCAACTTTCGGATGGTTTTTGTCTAGTGCCGTGTAGACTTAGACTAACCATCGTGCACAGCATGAGCAAGATAGGCTTAGAGTGACTCAGTAAGGTCCTGGTAGATTGTCACAGGTCTCTGGATTGTTGACTAGTGTTGAAGTCTTGGTCATGTTTTTCATGCTCTTCCAATCAATTTCAGACATTTTTAGCCATGTGACATTGTCATGTGACATGTTCCCCAGTAAGACAATCAGCATGTATAGGTATATGTAATCTGCAAGAAAGGATTAATGCCCAAATCGATTGAGAGTCCTTTTCACATGGGTGAATGGGCCCAGAGAATACCATCAAAACATACCACCATACAATAATGTTACCACCACCCTCTTCCAGCAATGATTGAGGCTGTTTCTTTTCTGATGTTTTTCATCTAACACGCCAACATCAATTTGCTTGATGAAGCAAAACACATTACTCATTAGAGAAGGCAACCTCTTGCCAATCAACGAAGGTCCAGTTTGAATACTGTCATGAAAACTGAAGTCTTTTCTGCCAATGCAACTTTGTTAGCAGAGTTGCAGTGACCATCCATCTGCTTCAGAACCCCATATGCAGAAGAATTCTCTGAACTTTTGTTTTACACACATATCTGGAAGCATCCTGGCTCATATTGGCAGTGAGCTGCTTCACGTGTTTGTTTGCCTTTGTGCACCTTTGTAGCCAACATTCAACCCTTTTTCAATGGCACGTGGTATTCCACAGTTTCCATGTCATATATCCACAATGGTGCCATTTGTCCACTTTGCTTTCTTATATGGACAGACACTTTGTGAATGGATAACCAGAAGAAAAGTCCTGAACAGTCTATACAACAAGCCCTCCAAACAGCACCCCTCCTTCTCAGACGATTTGAGCATAAAAATCATTGAAGGAGAAGATCTCTTAAAATAACAGTTTAACAGGGGAAATTATTATCCAGCTAGTATAATAAAGGGAGCCATCTTCAGGAAATGGTTCACCACCATTAAGATGGTAGTGAACCTCTATGCAGGAGGCAAATTTTTGTTGACATCTGTTAAGGCCATCCAAGTCCAAGATTCCAAAGGAATTGGCAAAGGGCCAGCCTTTGAAAATCTGTACTGTACAAGATTGATGCACATTTCTGGGTGGCCAACTTCTAACATGGCCATCAGTAGAAATGTTGGAGGAGTTTGCACTTATGCTTGACTCTAGGATGACCAGACAGTCAAAATAAATGTGTCGACCGTGCTCCTGAAATTTGGTGAGACGTGGTAATGTCCCTAGGAGGGTCTTCAGAACAAATAACTGACACAGTTTGGCTAGGGATCAATGATTTGTGCAAGATCTTCAGAAGGGGAATCCAATGTTTTAAAGGACCTATAAAAAGCATCCCGTTTTTGATCCCCCATTGCTGGACAAAACAAGAGGAAAAAATCAAATCTTTACAGCCAGTAGTTCAAGAGCTGCAGCAAGAGGACCATTCAAAAACTGATGCTATTCGAAACACACAGCTAGGACCAATTTCAGTATCTGTATGGTTGGTACGAAATTTGTTTGTGTAAACTCTGCCTTAGGTAGTGCATACATTTTTATTTTTATAAATTGCCAACTCATAAATATTGGCATTACAGAGGGAATTATATAAAAAGTTATTGAGAAGTTATGTTTTACCTAATTCTTAATGACTACTTTTGCCTAATCCTGTTCCTTTGTCCTTAAAACTTTCAGACATCATAGAGTTCTGACATTTAAATTCATAACTAAAGTACATCTTCATCATGTAAACATAATCTTTAAACCTTGACCATATGTACACATGTAATTTCACAGTAAATTAATTTTTCTTTTTGGCAAATAGTACATAGTTATTGCCTATTCAATCAAATGTCAGTTTGAGTTTTCTGAAACCAACCACAGAAATGACCATTTGCAGATTATAAATTTATAAGTAGGACTTAAAGTGCTTAGTCAGGAAGATGTGAACCGAAATGAACGCACTGAGCTACAACGTTTGTAGAGCCAAATTATAGATATTTGTTTAGACCCTGTAATGCTTATTTCTTTAGATATCAAATATTTCCTATTTTCTTTCCTCTGTGGCTGCTGTATGAATATTTTAATATTTTCTTATAAAGTTCTTTTATTACCTACTGTGGAGATGCATGCTACTATACTTTTTTAAAGGGGTTTTCTCAGTACAGGCTTTCACAGGTGTCTAGAGCTTTCTCTCTTTCTTACAGCTTCAAATCCAGGAGTGGGTCCAATCTCCTAGCTTGTCTTCCTTCACTGAACACTGTTGACATCATCACACCCCCTCCCTGTTCCCTCCTTAGTCATCATCATCATCATTCTGTGTGAGAAGTTGAAGGGAGAGGATGTCACAGCTCTGCAGACCTCCTGAAATGGTCAATTCTCATGTCTGCAGAGCTGTCACTTCTCTCCCAGGCTCCAATCCTTGTAACCAGAACACCTAGATTGGTGTAACAGCTATAGATACAACCTACAATGATGAAACAAATGTGAGAAATGCACTCTGTCCCCCCCTCTGTTATCAGGCAGGAGGTAGAGGAGGAGCAGACTGTACAAGGCTGTGTTATATGGGTGTTTTCTATCTGGCAGATAAAGAGTAATTGTTCAGATCCTTCACATATAGCTGTCACTGTGAGAGGAGTGGAGAGGAGCTCAGGCAGTCTTTATTGCACAGCTCAGAGACAGTGATAGACAAAGAGAACATAAACACAGATAGCACAAAAGCCAGTTTCAGTTTCGTTTTCACACAGCTCAAAGGGAAGAGAGTGCAGGATAGCCAATTACAGCATGGGGCTGAACTAAATAGCAGGCATCCAATCACAGCAAAGGGGCCTTGGCTCGACCCAAAACTTCAGATTTAGCTCTAGACACTCACAGATTAGCTCATAGCTGCTATACTAAATGATTTAGGTAATACAAACCAATTGCAAAAGTGCTTATTTTACTGTCCCCAACATTACGGATATGATTTTTGTAGAGAGAAAACCCCGTTAAGTTATAAAGTAAAGAAAACAGCAATTTGAGAGATCAGAATCTTCATTAGAAATATCTGTATAGAATGGCAGTTATCGATATGTAGCAAATATTAACTTGACATTTTATGTGTTATGATAACTTATTACAATGCACTACAGTGCTGTAAATCCAATTATCACAATACACAAGTCATGTCACGGTTGCAACATCTGTAGTTATGAATACCTATCTGCTGTCTTAATGAGTCTGTTCAACCAAAGGCAGACAACAGATAATGTGGCTAAAAATACATTCTTTGTTCTAAGAACGTACATATTTTCTTTGACCTCGCTTAATTAAGTGAATCAGAAAATGTATTACATTTTATTTTTTTGTTGTGGGTGATTATTATAGCAAATTTTCATCCAGAAATCTTAACAATCCTTTAACTAGCAAGTTGCAAATTAAAGGGGAATTGCCACAAGGTAAAATCTTCTGCACTGTGAGCTAAACGTGCAAGTGAATGAGGAGGGTAGGGCTTGCTGATGTCCTCTCCATTCACTTCTATGGGAGCGCTCGAATTTTGGTAAATCTTCTTAAAAATGCAAGAAAGTTACTTAGTCGATCCTAGAATCCTAAAAAAAGGATTTTCAATGTTTTATATAATAATTTCTTATGTATTATAATAATATTAAAATATTTTATAATAATAGAATAGCATGGCCAAAAGTATAAAAAGATACCCCTGCAATAAATTCTTGTATACTTCTTAAACATCCTATTTCAAAATCACAGGCATTCATGTGGAGCTGATTAACCCATTGCTTAAATTTAGAAATTGGCGCATGTCCATATGGCGCATTTGCATCACGTGCTTCGGAACGTATTTGCACCAATGTATGCACCATAAATACGCTTCAAACAATTATCACGTACAGCTCTCATTGAGTGCAGTGTAAATTCATCATCATCGTTCAGACGACAATAATTTGACTCCCGTATTTTTCGGCATAAAATAGGACATTGCATTGCATTTTGAAATTATGCACTTTCAAGCGCATAATTTCAACAGCACAATGAATGAATATTGTGCACGCCACAATATGTCGTGCAAACTTCCTTTCAAGAGTAAATGTCCTTTGTGGTCACTCACATCTACACGCTCCAGAGAAGTGCCCCTAAGACTTTGAATTAATATTGGCTATTCTTTCACTTACTTACTACTTACATACCTCATTCACCTTCCTGTTTATAACAGAGAATAGTTCACTAGACAGGGAGTGTGAGCCTGATATTTAACAACCATGCAGCACTTTCTGAAAACATATAATGCAAAACAGAAAAATAACCAGCTCACCTAAGCCACGGTACTGTATGACAGTCCTCCTTGGATTCCCGTGCACGATCAATGCTCCAAGTTGCATCAAGAGATAAGAGCCAAAAAATCCATGTGATCAGCACTGGGCCATAGTAAAAGAAGGAGCTTTATTGAATAATGCCAATAGCAAAACGGCATAAAAGCAAACAGCGTGCACAGGCAAGCAGGCAAATCAGAGAGACATGAGAAACACAGATGCTGACATGTTTCGGGCGTAACACAGCCCTTAGTCGTAGCAAAGTGTAATCAAAGTGACAGCCTTAAATAGTGTGTAAAACCAATCAATTGTACTAAAAATGAATACACCTGAGAACAAGTAACCCCCCTAAAACCCCCGACGTACCGCCTAAGGGAAAGCTGTAACTGAAAAGGGAAACCCTCAAAAAGGGGAAACTGGGAAAAGGGAACCAAATGTGCTTCAAAACGCCAGAGGAAGGAAGGGGAAAGACAAAAAGGGAACGAGAAGCGCTCCACCAGTACAAGGGGCTGCCACTCACATGTCAAAAAGACAGGCGGAGTGGGGAGGAGACAATGCACAGATAAAAACCGACAATGCAGCACTCCAAAAAATGAAAAAAAAAAATGATGGTAAGAGTGGGGGACACAAGAACAATTATATAAAAAAGAAAAAAGAAAAAGTTAGAAAAGGTTAAAACAAAAAATTTTTGGGAACGTAAGCAGGGGGAGAACAAGTAATGTTATTATGTATTAAATCGAGACAAAAAGAGAGGTAATAGCAAGTAATAATGGTCCCCAAAAATTCTTAAAACCCCATAACAGCTATAAACACCCATAAAAAATCTTTTGATCTAGATATGGAACAAAATTTCCTGGTAATAAAGCCCGCAGGGAAAATACCCAAACAAGACATCCAAAATGCCTCTATCATGTAGTTATTCCTTTTTCCCACCTTTTTTTGGTTTTACAAACTTTCAATACCAAAAGTTGATTCCTTTGGTTAGCCTCCAGGATTAAAAAAAATGTTGTGAACATAGTTTGGCCCCCTGCTCGAAGTGTATTAATGTCATCAAATGTTCCCAAGAACCGACCTTGAGTTTACGGTGTATTTCCCAATAGACGTTGCACAGAGAACTTTTGTAATATAAACAACATAAGTAGTGTTCAGTTTAGTAATTTTCGGAGGGAAAAAGATCTAGAACCTTCACATTGGGGAAAAAACTCTTTAGTGGGAAAAGCAAAAAACCCCCTGTTTAAAAACATGGAAAAAATGGCCACATTTGACTAAAAACCTTTTGTGTCAAAGCCAAATAGGGGAGAATTTTTTTTTTTTTCCGCTGCATGGGGAGAAAGGAATTGTTTTAAAATGAAATTTTTTCCCTCTTTCTAAAACAATTTACACCCGGGGAGAACCTGGCTGGCGCCTCATTTTTTAAGCAAGGGAAGTATTTAAAAAAATATCTTTAATTTTTTAAATTGAGTGTGGGGTTTTAAATTTTAACCTGGTTTATATGGGGTCCAGGTTGGTGGCATTTTATCACCAAAAAGTCTTCCCCTACCCCCGGGAGTTATTTTATGGGTGCCCTTCTAAACCCATTGGGGGATATCCCTATTTTGAGCCTAGAAAAAATATATCCCTTTTTCCCCGATAAATCCCAGTAGAATGCGTTTTTTTGGTTTAAGTTCGCCCTAGGAATAGCTTTTTTGGTATTTTTTGTATGGAAGCAAGAAAATGCGGATGGTTTGCCCCGCATTGGGTTTTCGGGGTTTTGGTAAAACACCCCGCCAAAGGGATCATTATCAGAAAAAAAATAAAGATTTCCCCCCCGGCGACCCAAGGGTTTGCCAAAGAGGGCGAAAAATTTTCCCCCCCTTTAAACCCCCCATTTGCAAATAAAAGAACCAGAATAAACAAAAAAATATCCATATTTACTTTTGGTCATATTTTTCATACACAAAAATTTTTTTTATCCCTTTGCCCACCACTTGGATTGGTATGGCGTATTAATTAAACCTCTTATTTGGAGGGGGGGGGTATCTGCCAACAACTCTTTGGGATTTCTTAATAATAATCCATTTAATTTAGACTCCCCTTTTTTTTCATCAGTAGAGTGGGCGAATTTTCCAAAAAAATTTGATTCGGTATTTCCCCAATTTTTGACAAATTTTGGGTTAATTTTTTAAAAGAAAGCTTTAAAAAAAGCACCAGGCTGCCCGGTGGGGCCCGTAGAACGTTGTGCCAAAATTTTAAAATGCAGGGGGCTTGGTTTTTGGGCTTCATACAATTTTTTTTTAGTATGACCGCAATACTGCCCCCCTCTTAGAATCGTTCACTATAAAAAACCCTGGCACTTAAGGGGCAAAATGACCAAAAAACTCAAACGGGGAATGTAGCCTGATAAAATTCTGCCCGCAAAAACTGGGGAAAAAAAAAAGCTGAGGTAGGTGGCAACTTTTTGACAAATGTGGGGTGCGGCGGTGAGGTCAGGCATGGCCCCAAAGCATTTTTGGGGGTGGCAAAACACGAGGAAGCACAGAGTGGCACAATGACTGAGAGGGGGTCACGGCGGCGCGTTTAAAATCGGCATGGAAATGACATTCTGGAGGGGGCAAAACGTATTAGGCCCAGGTGGGGACAAAGATCGTGTGGAGGTCACGACAGCAGCAGATGGATCAGCAGTGGGAAATGACTTTGGAGGCGGCAAAACATTTAGGCCACGAGTGGCACAATACACAGTGGGAGGGCACGGGGGGCCAGTATGAATCAGGCGTGGGGACAATGACATTTGGAGGGGCTAAACAGTATTAGGGGCCCCAAAGGCACAATCACACAGGTGGAGGTCCGGCGCAGTATAGATCAGGCAGTGGGACAAAGACTTCGGAGGGGGGCAAAAAGATTTGGCCCCAGAATGCACAATGAAAAGTGTGGAGGTCACGCGCAAGGCATGAGATCAGGCATGGCACAAGACATTTGGAGGCGGCAAAAGTATTAGGGCCCGAGTGGCACAATCAACAGTGTGGGGTCACGGCAGCAGATGAGATAGCAGTGGCACAATGACATTTGGAGGCGGCCAAAAAATATTAGGCCCCAAAATTTGGGAATCACACAGTGTGGGGGTCACGGGGCAGCACTAGAGGCGGCATGGGACAATGACATTCTGGAGGCGGCAAAACGTATTTGGCCCCAGAGTGGCAAAGAACAGTGTGGAGGGCACGACGCAGCAGCAGAACAGGCAGTGGCACAATGAATTTGGGGCGGCAAAACATATTAGGGCCCCAGAGTGGCACAATCAACAGTTGGAGGCACGGCGGCGAGTATGAGATCAGGGGATGGCAAATGCCTTTGGAGCGGCAAACGATTAGGCCACGAGTGGCACAAAGATCAGTGTGGGGTACACGCAGCAGTAGAGATCAGGGATGGCACAATACATTTGGGGCGGCAAAACGTAGTAGGGCCCCAGATGGGACAATCACCTGTGGAGGTCACGGCGGCAGCGTATGAGATCAGGGGAGGGCACAAGAATTTTGGGGCGGCTAAACAGTATTAGGCCACGAGTGGGACAATTCCCCAGTGTGGAGGTCACGACGCAGAGCATGGATCAGCAGTGGCACAATGACATTTGGAGGTGGGAAAACAGGGGGAGACAGAGGGGACAATGATGAACGGAGGTCACGGCGGCGGGCAGGGTCGGGGGCCAAAGACACAGTGGAGGACAGGCAGCGACAGCAGCAGCTGAGGTCGACGTGGCACAAAGACACAGGTTGGATGTCCGGCAACAGCAACAGCACAGCGCATGAGGTCTAGGTGGCACAAGACAGAGGTTGGGTGGGGGCACCCTCCTGGGGAAGATGGTGGAGGGAGATGGGAAATGTCAAGATGTTTGGATAGGTGGGTGGGGATCAAATAGTGGCGGGGGGCAGTAGTTTGAACCCCGCGACGCTAGGCATTGGTGTGTGGAAAAACCCGGCCCATCCACGTATTTCTTTACAAAAATCATGTTCCAATTTCCTGGACAGCGGTTCTCCCCTGGGGGGTTTTTTTTTCCCTTTAAAGTGGGAAAAAAAGGCTCCCTTTTGAAGGGTACGAGGGTCCAATAGGGTGGAGACCAAAGTCTTCCCCTGCTGGTGTGACTTTCTGTTCCACCAGGCAAATAACATGGCGGCCATCTGCCCCCAAGTGACCCGAGGGGGGCCTGCCTTTTTCCCTGTAGATGCCCCTTGTTGGGGGGCATCTGCCTCGTCTTCTCCCCTCCACCCCCTCCCCCACTGCTCCTGCTCCTCCTCTCTTGTC
>JAODAL010066793.1:0-17600 GCA_025379985.1 Phyllomedusa bahiana
CCCTTTGGGTTTAATGTCTTGACTTTTCTCAGCAAGAAGTTAAAAAAAGTGCCTCTGAATTTTAAAAACAAGAAAACGATATCATCTCAGCGTGCATTCTTCTCCTTCCTGGTAGAAATTACCCAATGTAACCTCATTAAGATGTAAGAAAATATTTGCTGTGTCCCTTTGCAAGAGAGAGATGGGGGGAAGCAAAGGTAAAATATGACAGGTACTTGCAGCGAACTTTTGGATCCACTTCATTAGCTGAGCCCTGGAGTTTTTAATATTTGTAATGCAATTTGCATACTGAGCTGTTAACCAAAAAAAAAAAGTACCGTACGGCGGTAATTTAACGCGGGTGATTGAGTTTGCTGCGAGATTTCTTCATGTAAGTTCCCATGGTGATTCGTGATAGATGACTGATGGGAACCTAGCTCTTCTAATCCTTTAGGCCTCTTACAAAGTATATAACTCAACAACAACATCAGCCTTGGAGGAAGCCATCTAATGCATGGCGGGACTATTACAGAGTAGAGGAATTTTTCCAACCTGGGGGTTGAAAAGAAGCTTATGACAGCAGGAAGTTCACAAGTCAAACACATTTTACTTTGCAGGAGTCATCCTTGGCTTAAAGGGGTCCTCCGGTCTTTTATTTGTTATAGAGCTCACAATATTTGTTATAGGGCTCCTTTCCCATAATGCTTTGTGATATTGTCAAGTTGGTAATTTAAGGAAAAAAAAACATCAAAAGTCTGTTTCATCTTTACATTCTTATTAAGCTCATCAGCTTTTACTGCTATACATCCTTATCGAACTATCAGATATCTCTCACACAGCTTTCCTTGAGACAGATGCGGTGTCTGCTAGAAGCCAGAGATTCAAGGCCTTCCTCCTCCCCCCAGATGATACAGAGGAGAGTTTGGGAATGTGTCATATCAGCTAATGCTTCATACGTACATGCAAATTATTACTTGTCTCTTAGTGACCGGCAATTAACCAATCATGTTGTGATAAAATAGTCATGTGATTAAAAAAGTTCATGTCCCAAACGGAAAGTGTGGGTCATATTTCTCGATCTCCGGCTGTCGGCAGCAATAATAATAATATAATTTGGAGGAGGTTTTTAATTGGACAAAGGAGTAGAACAAAGATAATTTCCACACCTGATTTAATAGAGGGCAAAAAGGCAATCTCAAAACTCTACACACCTTAACTGGTGCTCTCCTCAAGGAGAGATGCTCCCCTTTCTCAGCCACCCATTGCCTCCCACCCAGCCAGCCAGTATCCCTCTGCTCTGCACTGATGAGGGGCAAACCCCCCGAAACAGCTGGCTGTAGATGAGCGATCCTGGCTTGGCTAGTATCCCTTTTGCTTTCTCAAGACACAGTGGGTCAAAAGCAAATTGAGGATTTGTTACATCCAATATAGTTAGCATGACTTCCCAGCTCCTTTCCCATAATGCCTTGTGATATGCAGATGCTTAGTAGAGGGCAAAAAGGCAATCTCAAAACTCTACTCCCCTTTCTGAGCCACTCATTGCCTCCCACCCAGCCAAGCCAGTATCGCTCTGCTCTACACTGATACTGATAAGGGGGAAAACCCCGAAATGGCTGTATTTAGTTGGGTGATGCTGGCTTTGCTAATATTCCTTAAAGAAGCAAATTGAAGTTTGTTCATTTCCAATAGGGGCAAAGAGCTTCCAGTTCCTTTCCCATAATATCTTGTGTGATATAAAACTTTGTAATTCATACTTATTAAAATTAGCCCATCCTCCCTCACTTTTGGGCCCAAGCTAGGTTGATTAGGGCCCACCTTGGGTTTTTTGGGGGCACCCAAAGGATTTATTTAAAGGGGGGCCCCTACAGCTACTGTAAAATAGTACATCCTTCTGTACTGCCTCTTGCCTTTTTTCTGCTTTCCGCCTTTCTGAAATGCAATGCGTTATAAAACAACTTTAGGTCTACCATGCTCCGGGGCCAATCGGGGGTTTCACCTATTCCACTGTAGGCCAATCCAAGCCTGCATGTGACATTCATTGATCTCATAGCCTCAATGAATATCTTGTCATCACTCAGTTGGTGTGCTTTGAAGCCAGGCTCAACTCAGGAACACTCCCATGTAGTGGGCGTGTCCTCAGCAGAGAAAGATCTGGCTGCATTCACTCTTTTCAGCCCATAGTTTGCATGTTAATTGAAGTATTTACATAAGAGTAATTACAGCAGAGGGGGAACTGTTTGCTTATCTTTGAGTCCTGCTGGTAGAACTTAGTAATGGGAGAAAGCATGGGAAAGGGGGCGGACCCCGAAACGGGGCAGGTACTACACAGTATGCTGTAACAAGGAGATGTGAAAGGTCTCTGGCTCGTACCTTATAATGGTCTAAAGATATGGACTTATACAGATTTGCAGCAGGATTTCTTTCTCACGACCGACCTGAACTGTACTCATAGTAAGACTTCGCAAGTTCTCTATTCATTATATATTACGATTTGTTTCACACTTGAATCAGTTATGAATTTCATGACCTAATAAGCATTTGGATAAGTCTGTTGACTCTAATATTGCAGCTGTGTATGTTTTGCTTTGAAGCTAGGCTCAGCTCTGGAACACTCCCCTTTAGTGGACGTGACCTGAGCAGAGAAGGATCTGGCTGCATTCACTCTTTCCAGTCTTTAGTTTGCAAGTAAAAAGAAGTAATTACATAAGAGTATCACAGAGGAGGGTGAACTGTTAGCAGCTAAATCTGTGTATGTTGTGCTTTGAAGCCAGGCTCAGCTCAGGAACACTCCCCTGTAGTGGGAGCGACCTGAGCAGAGAAGGATCTGGCTGCATTCACTCTTTCCAGTCTTTAGTTTGCAAGTAAAAAGAAGTAATTACATAAGAGTATCACAGTGGAGGGTGAACTGTTAGCAGCTAAATCTGTATGTTGTGCTTTGAAGCCAGGCTTAGCTCAGGAACACTCCCCTGTAGTGGGCGTGACCTGAGCAGAGAAGAATCTGGCTGCATTCACTCTTTCCAGTCTTTAGTTTGCAAGTAAAAAAGAAGTAATTACATAACAGTAATTACACAGGAGGGGGAACTGTTTGTTTATCTTTGAGTCCTGCTGGTAGAACTTGGTTGAGGGAGGGCCCGGGCATTCAGAGGTAGGAAGCGCTAGGCCCCATAGCTCCGCCCCGCCGGCAGTGAACTGTTATGTTCACTGCTGGCGGGCGCAGGAGCGAGACTATCAGGGGAGCAGATGTGTCAGCAGCTGCCTTGGGGCCCGGGCCCTCTAAGGGCCCTGGCCCCGTGGCAGTTGCTATGTCTGCTACCCCATTAGTTCCACCTCTGGGCTCACTGTTGTGTTAAACACACCTCTATTTGGCAGTGAGCTGCTGCCCTGTAGTTTGTCCTCCGCCCACACACCATCGTAGCCACCCTTCACCTCTCATATTAATGGTGCATGGTGTCTACAGTTTCCACGTCACTTATTTGCAATGGCGCCATTTCACTACAGCAGCACAATGTATTTCAGGAGATGTCACAGTTGCTTCTTCACATGAATCTATATAGTCAATATCCTAAATTAAAAATGCCTGGTAGAATTGGCCCAGTTATTACTTGATGATATACGTATGACTGAGGATAAATAAGAGGGGCAGGTGCAATTATTTGACTTCTAAGGAGCTACATCAAAGATCTCAAAAATGACTGTAATCAGATTTTTAGTCTTTATGAAATGGAATAGACGGGGCAGGAACACGACCACGTCAAAAAAAAAAGAGATTGCAATTGACTCTGAAGAACCTGTATTTGTTTTTGCACAAAAAAACATTTCAAGTCGAAATCAGGAATAATTGGCCAATTTGCTGGATGCATCAATCAAACCTCATTAGTCACATTCTCAGCATTTTTGTGGTTTTAATTTCTTACGGAACAAAAGTTTATTTATCCGGCGGTTTAGCATATGAATGTAATGGAGAGAGGAGGAAATCAAAGGATTTGCATGTAGCTTTCTGCAGAACAAGTCACCAGGATACAGTATGTTTTTTTAAAAACCTCATCCAACCCCATTGGTCGTGCCCAATTGGTTCATTTTCTCAATTGTATTCCTCTCCGTCAATGATATAGAGATAATGTATTTGTCACATTACAGCTATGGCACTGTAACTGCGGCGGGTGTGGACCACCGTGTGCCACTGGCTGGGCTTGCTCCAAGGGGGCATTACTAAGTGACTATTGGGTATCTACAGAGCCTCTGGTGGTGAGGTTGGCTTAGCCCCCTGTAGTCGCCAGCGGCAGTCCCCGGCAGTGGCAGTTGACCAAGGGGTCAGAGACGCCGGTGAAAAACACTGTTTGTAAGTCAGAGGTGTGGTCAGGCGGACTGGGATCAGGAGTGGAGAGGTCATGCAGGACAAGGTAACGCGTTGGGGTCGGTAATGGAGATAAACAATCCTGACCAGAACGCCTTGGACACAAGGCACCTAGGAACCTATGTTCAGGAAAGGTGTCTAGGAAGGAGCTGAGGGCAGGAGATTGACTAGGGAAGCCTATATTTACTATTTTGCCATAGGCAAACTTAAACTCTATCAGTCCTCAATCTCTAAAGCACTAAAACTGAACTTTTATTATGTATAACACTTAAAGGGAATGTGTCATCAAAAATTAGTTATTGTTTAACTCACGTTTTTATGTTAAACACATTTTTGAAGAATTATTGTATATATTTCTTTTTAATTTTTTCATATCACTTTCAATATATTTTAATAATTCTTAGGTCTTGCAGTTTTCACTTTGGCCACTAGGCCTTGTTTGCACTGCTTTAACAGCAGTCACAGAGAGGCTTTACAGCAGCTTCATGCACATAGGAACCATAAGACTGTTTCTGTCCCATAGACTTCAATAGGACAGTTTACTAGTCATGGCCGTGTGACCTAGGAAGAATTACCTGCAGGGAGGAGGGGGCTGAGAGCTTGTGACCATCTCCTCTTGTGACTGGTGGTTTCCTGTGTTATCTATTCACACTGGTGTCTCCTTTCATTTTGACCCTGCTTTTGTTAATATTGATCAGACTACTTTGAATCTTTATCTATAGGGCTGTATGTGTTATTAGTCTTAGTGGCCAAAGTGAAAACTGCAGGACTTAAGAATTATTAAAAAAATATTGAAAGTGATCTGGAAAATTAAAAAAAAATATAACCAAAAATTCTTAAAAAAATGTGTTTAACATAAAAACGTGATTTAAAGCATAAGTCATTTTTGATGACACATTCCCTTTAACCTCGATAAAACACTATTATAAAACCTGATTTCTAACCTCTCAATTTGTTCTTTTCTAATTGTGAAGGAATAACTCCTTTTCTATTATCAAGTCTGGTGGAACAGGGAAACCCTATATATACAGTGATTTGCTAACTCCAAAAAGGAATCCAAAACATCTTACTTGGGCAGTCATCCCTAATCTGATGGGATAAAACAAAAAAGGGTTTCCTTGTGAGACCCTCTGCAGCGGGTAACACAGTAGAAAAGGTGGGAAATCAAAATTAAATGTCTCCCATGACCTCCCCAACATGTTTCCACCAGCTAAACTGGCTTCATCAGGGGACAGAGGCCCGGTCGACTGATGGGCATGAAACCTTATATGTTTCATGCCCATCTGATTAGGGATGACTTCCCAAGTAGGATGTTTTGGATCCCTTATTGTGGTTAGTAAATCACTGTATATATAAGGTTCCCCTGTTAATAGGTGGTGTTCCACCAGACTTGATAATAGAAAAAGAGTTGTTCCTTCACAATTAGAAAGGGACAAACTGAGAGGTTAGAAATCAGGTTTTTTAAATAGTGTGTATCGGGGTTTTAGTGTTATACATAATAAAAGTTCGTTTTAGTGCTTTATAGATTGAGAACTGATAGAGTTTAAGTTTGCCTATGGCAAAATAGTAAATAGAGTCATTAAAAGTCACTCTTTATTCTCTTGCTAGATTCCCATTTTTTTTAGACTATTTGACTAGGGAAGCCACACCAAGCTGAACACTTTGGGGTTAACCTCCAGCAGAATGCGGCCGCACCTCCCTATAGCTAAATGGAAACCAAAGCAGTAACAGCAAGGCGTTTTGCCAGCTTTTTGGGGCATGGAGACAGGCAGCTTCTATGCGAGAGCCTAACCTAGGGTCATCTCTCCTGCCAACCCTAGGCGTTGGAGTTTCCCACCTTCATGGGACACTGGCGTATATAGTGTTCCTTACTTGCCCAGTACATACATTAATTCTCTGTGCGCCAATGCTGTTACTCTTGTACGGAAAGTCTAGCATGCTGGACCTGCATAGGGTCTACAGCCGGAGGGGCAGCGCAGCCGGCACTGCAAAGTTGGCTTCAGCCTGGGGGGCCTTCAGTGCCACAGCTGTGCTAGGAACATAGCTGTAATTAGCAGCTCTGTTCCTAAAGCTCTCTGTGTAAACTTCAGAGAGCACTTAACCCTGTGATTAATCAAAGGGCATTCCCTGCTCCATCAGGTGATCAGGACTCCTGGTGACCTGATGGAGCCTGGAGACCTAGAGTAACCCCGGGGCTGTCTGTATAACAAGCCTGCAGTCAGGGCACACTGTGTGCCGCCCTGACTGCTGCCTGTGTCCAACAGTCTGAGTGTAATGTATTAGCATATATCCATATGCTAATAGATTACTAAGTGTAAAAAACATGAAAAAGTGTAGAAAAAAATAAATAAAATAGATATTTAATATAAAATATATGAGCCTAGATTATACACACAAAAAACAACCCTACACATATTTGGTATCCACACAACCATAATAACGTGTATACTTAATCTAACAGGTCATTTAGTCTGAAATTTGAATGGTGTAAAAAAACGATTTAAAAAAAACTAAAAAAAATTCGAAAAAATTTTGAAACAATTTGCAGTAATTTATATGTAAACTCAAACTTTGCCCCCAAAAAGTGCAACTTCCCCCATATAAAACGAGGCCTCCTAGAACTGCGGCATTGAAAAAAATTAAAAAGTTACGACTGTTGAAAGACAAGGCAAACATTTTAAAAAATGTGCTGGTCATTAAGTACGTTTCAGGCCTTGGGCTTAAGGGGTTAACCCACTTGTGATATCACAGCAGTCAACCCAACTGAGGTTATGGAGAGCCTTGTAGGTCAGGGTTAGTAATTTGAACCGGATTTTAGGAAAATAGAAGCCAGTAGAGGCATTGGCAGAGGGGAGAGGCAGAGGAGTAGTGAGGAGAGAGGTGGATCAGATGGGCAACAGAGTTGAGGATGGTTTGGAGGGGAGCGAGGGTGCTAGACGGGCCACATAGAAGGAGGGTGCAGTAGTCTAGGCGGGAGATGACAAGGGCATGGACCAGCATTTTTGTAGTATCAGGGTTAAGCAATGAGCGGTGTCATGAAATATTTTTCAGGTGGCAACAAGCACGTGATAGCTCTGGCCTGTAATTGGCTGCAGCTGTCATGTGAACGATGACCACTCACTGTTTCAGCGGGGATGAATGGACCGGCGCCGGGATTAAACAAGAGCATTCAGGAGGTAAGCATGAGCCTTCTCTTCTATTTTATATCCTGCCCCAATGGACCAATGAGCAGTCTTATATCCTGGATTCCCCCCTTAAATAAAAGCTACCATTGAATTTTTAATGTATTCCTAATGACATCGGAAGTATTAAATTGGGTACTCGACAGGTCCACAGCGGAACATGGGACACACCTGGTTGGGCCCCTGGGCATGACAGACCTGGAGTTGTTTTTTAACTGTATAATTGGGAGAGGCAAAAAAAAGCAGAGAAAGAGGCAAAAAGCAAGAGATGGATTATAGGAGGCTGTTTCAGTCACTTACACTAGCTGAAGCGTTGGTACTAAAAATAAACTCAACTGGTGGGCCCAGAAACAACTACACTGGTAGGCCTCTGGAATCAAAACTACCTATGAGCCTCAGAATCAACTCCACTGGTGGGACCAGAAAAAAACACGGCTGGTGAGTCCCAAGAATCAATTCTACCTGTGGGCCCCACGAATCAACTCCACTGGTGGGACCAGAAAAATACGGCCGGGCCCAAGAACAACTCCTAGGTGGGCCCCAGAATTAACTCCACTGGGTGGACCAGAAAAACTCACTGGGGGACCCATAGAATTAACTCCAATGGTGGGCCCAGAATCAACCTCTACTGGTGGCCCCAAGAATCATCTCCAAATGGTTGATCCAAGAATAACTCAAATGGTGGCCCAAGAATTAACTCACATGGTGGCCCCAAGAATCAACTCCCCTGTGGGGCCCCAAGAATCAACTCCACTGGTGGACTCCAAGAATCAACTCCACTGGTGAGCCCCAAGAATCAACTACACTGTTGGGCCCTAAGAATCAAGTTCACTGGTGGACTCCAAGAATCAACTCCACTGATGGGTCCCAAGAATCAACTCTACTGGTGGGCCCTAAGAATCAACTTCACTGGTGGGTCGCAAGAATCAACCCACTGGTGGGCCCCAAGAATCAACTACATTGGTAGGCCTCTAGAATCAACTCTACCTATGGGCCTCAGAATCAACTCCACTGGTGGGACCAGAAAAAAACACGGCTGGTGAGTCCCAAGAATCAATTCTACCTGTGGGCCCCAAGAATTAACTCCACTGGTGGGACCAGAAAAAACTCAACTGGCGGGCCCATAGAATCAACTCCAGTGGTGGGCCCCAGAATCAACTCCACTGGTGGACCTCAAGAATCATCTCAACTGGTGGACCTCAAGAATCAACTCAACTGGTGGACCTCAAGAATCATCTCAACTGGTGGCCCCAAGAATCAACTCAACTGGTGGGTCCCAAGAATAAACTCCACATGTGGGTCGCAAAAATCAACTCCACTGGTGAGCCCCAAGAATCAACTCCACTGGTGGACTCCAAGAATCAACTACACTGATGGGTCCCAAGAATCAACTCCACGGTTGAACCCCAAGAATCAACTCCACTAGTGGGCCCCAAGAATCAACTCCACTGGTGAGCCCCTAGAATCAACTACTCTGGTGGCCCCAAGAATCATCTCCACTGGTGGGCCCAAAGAATCATCTCCACTGGTGAGCCCAAGAATCATCTCCACTGGTGGACCCCAAGAATCAACTCCACTGGTGGGCCCCAAGAATCAACTCCACTGGTGGCCCCAAGAATCATCTCCACTGGTGAACTCCAAGAATCAACTACACTGATGGGTCCCAAGAATCAACTACACTGAAGGGTCGCAAGAATCAACTCCACTGCAGGGTCGCAAGAATCAACTCCACTGGTGACCCCCAAGAATCAATTCCACTGGTGACCCCCAAGAATCAACTCTACCTGGTGGGCCAAAGCCGTCCAGTCCCACTGGGACCCAAGAATCATCTCCCTGGTGGCCCCCCAAGAATCATCTCCACTGGTAGACCCAAGAACAATCCACTGGTGGGCCCCAAAAAAACTCCACGGGTGGCCCCAAAAGAATAAAACTCCACTGGTGGCCCCAAAAATTCATCCCCATGGTAAAACTCCAAGAATAAAATTCACTGAGGGGCCAAGAATAACTACACTGAGGGCCCCCAAAATCAACTACAAAAGGGTCGCAAAAATAAACCCACTGGGCCCCCAAGATCTTTTCCATGGTGCCCCCAAGAATCAACTCTACCTGTGGGGTCTAGCCGTCCCAGTCCGACGCTGGTAACACATGGAAATTACTTACCATCATCTTTAATGCTAATTTTATCAACAGTAGGGTGCTAAGTGTTAGTAGACAGACAATCTTGCTGACTCAGTCCATTAGCTTCCTCGAGAGAATTACGAATCAATTCGGCCAGATACTACTTTTCAGAAAAATTATGTGAAGGTGGATTGTTCGGTACAAATTTTCCCTCAATCTTCTAAAGTTGTTTGGATCAACTGCCTTGAAGTGGACGGATGTTTAAAATTTTTGGGTCTCAACAGTAAAGTTCAGATCCTAAAATTCAGTAGTAGTCAGACTAAAGGGGTTTTCCCACAAAGGCATTGCATGTCTGGTTTGTCCTGCTTCAGCTTCCAGTGTGCTCAAAATCGCACTTGTTTGATTTGTTTGAACTGCATATCATGTGAACCAAGCAGGCTTGACATCACCATGCCTTTCCCCACAGTGCGCTCACTCTAGTCAAACAAAGGTCTGTTTATGTAAAGAGATGTCAGAAGCTACAATGTAGCTGAGGGTTAGCACCTCTGCCTTTCGGCATAGGGGTCCTTGGTTCAAATCCCTGTAGGAGCCATTTTTGTTTCAATGCACATGCCTGATTAAGGTTTCTTTTTTCTTTTTATTTATTTGCACTGTTTTGACTAATTACTAGGGGGCACAGAGGACGGAAACAGAATGACAGCACCTGGTGTCGAACACTCGCTCAGCAGTAAGTGTATGTGATTACTAAGGAGTACAGAGGACGGGAACAGAATGACAGCACCTGGGGTTGAACACTCGCTCAGCAGTGAGTGTGCATGATTACTAAGGAGTACAGAAGACGGAAATATAATAACAGCACCTGGGATTGAACACTCTCTCAGCAGGGAGTGTGTGTGATTGCTAAGGAGTACAGAGGACAGGAGTAGAATGACAGCACCTGGGGTTGAACACTTGCTCAGCAGTGAGTGTGTGTGATTATTAAGGAGTAGTGTTGAGCGATTGCGTTGGCTATCGAGATCGATCGATAGTCGATAGTCGGCCGCTATCGATAAGGTTTTTCGATAGTGAGCATCGATTATGAGCGATTACCATTAAAGTCTATAGGAGAGCAACAACACCTTCATTATTACACCCAAACAAGGCTGGAGAAGCTGAAATTAACATCCACAACAGTCAAATGGATACGTGCTACATCTTAGGCAACACACTTAGGTTATAAAAGTCACAGAACCTTTCAATTCACCTGTGGTGAATATAGAATTGCTGTTTTAAGATTTACGTGATGCTGCGTCAATGAACAGTCTGGGTGCGCAAAAGTCAAAAAACACGTAACTGTTATGTTTTCGTACGATACACGGTATTTTTTGGCAACAAACAACCTGTGCTGACTACAAAGATTGCTGGATTGTAATTTAATGCAAAGGTGGATATATCAACAGTCACAGGTGTAATGGGTAAAATTGAACACCTATCTGAAATGTATACTGATAATAAAAGTGGAGTTTTGCAGCTAACAAAGAGACCTGCAGTTACTAGAAATGATGTTTATCCAATATAAGTTCAGGCTGCCCAATATCCAGGAAATATTTCAATAGCAAACTGTTAATAATAAAGATATTCCACTACAATGTCTACACTAAGTCTTGGTGAACTTTATCCAGTGTTCTTTATAGATAGAGCTTGTCTGTGTTCGCCCGCGGGGGGGGGGGGGGGGGCCCCCCCCCCCGCTCCACCGCCGTGAATTTACAGCGGTAGATGCTGCTTTAAAATTCTCTAGCTAACTACATAAAATCTTCAAATCTCTAATCTAACTAAATTGGAAGGATCACAGCTAATAGTAGAGGTTTCTCTGTGCAGAAATAGACTAATTTCGCTGAGCTGTTTGGCCACAGGCAGAGCGCAGGTCCTATCCCTATGAGACGCTGAGAGACACTGAGGCTGAAACAGGAAACGCTGTTCTATGTAAAACGAGGTCATGTGATTTTTCCAGCCAATCGCAACCATACACATCCCAGTCATGACGTCGCACACACATCTCACCCTGCTCTATTCTGTAATCTGATTTGCTGGCCGCCAAAATTACAGGAAGCGCCGAAAAAGGTCGATCTATGATAGCCAGATTTTAACCTAAATTATCGCATGATCTGGAAACTTCGATCACCATAAAACCTTGCCGATTTCACTTTGTCGATACAAATCGCTCAACTATAAGGAGTACAGGGACGGAGTAGATTACTCAGCGGGTTGGACACTCGCTAGCAGTAGTGTATGTGATACTAAGAGCAGAGGACGGGAGTAGAATGACAGCACCTGGGTGGACACCGCTCAGCGTGGTGTGGTGATTATAAGGGTACAGAGGGCGGGGTTAGAATGTACGCACCTGGGGATGAAACACTCCTCAGCAGTGGTGTGTGTGATTACTAGGAGTACGAGGACGGAGTAGAATGTACAGCACCTGGGGCTGGCACATCGTCCAGTGAGTGTGTGTGATACTAAGGAGTACAGAGCGGAATGAATGACACACCTGGGGTTGAAACACTCGCTCAGCAGTGAGTGTGTGTGATTACTAAGGAGTACAGAGGACGGAATGAATGACGCACTGGGGTTGAACACCGCTCCAGTTGATGTGTGTGATACAAGGAGTACAGGGCGGGAGTAGATGAAGCGGGGATGAACACTCGACTCAGCAGTGAGTGTGTGTGATTACTAAGGAGTACAGATGACGGGAATATAAGACACAATGGGGTGAACACTGATAGCAGTGATGTGTGTGATTAAAGAACAGAGACGGAGTAGAATGACAGCACCTGGGGTTGAACACTCGCTCAGATTTTTGTGTGGGATAAATCTGCTGTGTGAACATAGCCAAGTTGTTTCCCATCAAGAGTCCTAAATGCTTGATGTGTAACGCCACAATTACACCCGATGGAGCCTTCAATAAAATGTTGCTGATCCAATAAAACCACAAAACAGCAACAACAACAACCGGCGGAAGGTTTGGCGTAGATCGTATAATTATAAATCTATAAGCTCGGCCTCTCCGCGGTGATCCTTCATGTCTTTGGCTCTGAGTGATGCTTATGTATTAAGGGTTGTCTCATACATGATTCTCCAGACCTCACCTGTTTCTGTCATTTTGAATCCAGGGCTTGTTTATGGCTAGTAGGCTGCGTAGAAACCAGGTCTGTAGCTATAGCGACCATGCTGAAGCCTACAGGAGAAACTGACAGGTCTGTGCTAGCGACCGTGCTGCAGCCTATCAGGAGAGATCAACAGGTTCTGTAGCTATAGCAACCAGTGCTGGCAGCCTATCAGGAGAGATCAAACAGGTCTGTAGCTATAGCAACCAGTGGTGGCAGCCTATCAGGAGAGAGAGAACAGGTCTGTAGCTATAGCAACCAGTGCTGGCAGCCTATCAGGAGAGAGAGAACAGGTCTGTAGCTATACGACCTTGGCGACCATCAGGAGGCGAACAGTCGTATCTATGCATGAGGATCTGGTGCAGCCCATACAAGAGGGGATATCTCGGAATAGGTAGGACACTGGTAATGGACACATATTGCAAAGTGACTTTTTTTTGCAAGATCTTTAACATAAAAAGCAGCAATCCCTGTAGTGAGACGACCCCTTTAATGAAGCCCTACATTCAATTTTCCCGTGCGGTTCGCGGCCCAGAACGTGATCGGAGTGTCCGAGAAACAAAAGCTCAGTCGTTGATTCTTTCTAAAGAAGAACTGGAAGCGAATAAAAGCGCAAAACGCGCTGAATAAATCAGGAGCGCTATATGGGCCATAAAGACCAAAGTAAAGCCGCAATCACCGCGTGAAGATGAACTCGCAGGTAGCTGTGCATCGCGGGGAGGACGAACGCGGTGCCCCGGACTCTAGAGGGGGTCTGCTCTCCAGTCTATGCAGGTGAGATTCTACTATGTCTGAGCACACGCGGCCAACGACCAAGAGGAAAGCTCCTTCTTCACTTGATGTCATTTACCAACTGGAAGGAAACGTCTATGAGTTACCTTGAGTTCCATGGTCTTCATGCTTGTTGGAAAAGTTACGTGTGATTTGGAGTCAGAGTCGGAAAAAAACAGGGATCTAAAATTGTAAATTGTTTCATGGTGGCCTCAGGAGGGTCGGGGGGTGACTCCTCTACTGACCTCAGTTCTGCTACACGTTGTACCCAATCTAATAGTTGTTAGTTTGGACCATTTGGGGCCAATGTAAGGTGGCTTCCTCGTTTACCGGGGGTGTCTTTGTTCTGGGGTTGGTCGCCGGGTCCGTTTTCGTTTTTCTGCATCTCTTCACTATTCATGCCCGCTGCCGTGGACTGGCTTCGGAGGGAGGGGCCTGCGGCTGCTGTTCGGAGGCTCGGATAGAGCCAGCCACGCGCATATGAGTGTTGTGCCTCTATATTGATATGCACAACGACTCTAGGTGAGCATATCCTTACCACTTTATTATATTATTTTATTGCTACTTTACATACTTCACCATAGAGCTCCCGCTCTTTGCTTTTTTCTCTTTTGCTTTATATCTATCTATCTATCTATCTATCTATCTATCTATCTATCTATCTCACATCTATTTATCTATCTATCTCATATCATATCTATCTATCTCATATCTATCTATCTATCTCATATCTATCTATCTCATATCTATCTATCTATCTATCTATCTATCTATCTATCTATCTCATATCTATCTATCTATCTCATATCTATCTATCTATCTATCTATCTATCTATCTATCCCCTATCTATCTATCTATCTATCTATCCCCTATCTATCTATCTATCTATCTATCTATCTATCTATCTATCTATCTATCCCCTATCTATCTATCTATCTATCTATCCCATATCTATCTATCTATCTATCTATCTATCTATCTATCTCATATCTATCTATCTCATATCTATCTATCTATCTCATATCTATCTATCTATCTCATATCTATCTATCTATCTATCTATCTATCTATCTCCTATCTATCTATCTATCTATCTATCCCATATCTATCTATCTATCTATCTCATATCTATCTATCTATCTATCTATCTATCTATCTATCTCATATCTATCTATCTATCTATCTCATATCTATCTCATATCTATCTATCTATCTATCTATCTATCTATCTATCTATCTCATATCTATCTATCTATCTATCTATCTATCTATCTATCTATCTATCCCATATCTATCTATCTATCTATCTATCTATCTCATATCTATCTATCTATCTATCTATCTATCTATATCATATATATCTATTTGATATATATGTTATTTCTTTTTATCTATCTATCTATCTATCTATCTCATATCTATCTATCTCATATCTATCTATCTATCTATCTATCTCATATCTATCTCATATCTATCTCATATCTATCTATCTATCTATCTATCTATCTATCTATCTATCTATCTATCTATCTCATATCTATCTATCTATCTCATATCTATCTATCTCTCATATCTATCTATATATCTCATATCTATCTATCTATCTATCTCATATCTATCTATCTATCTATCTATCTATCTATCTATCCAGTGTCGGACTGGACTGCCTAGGGCCCACAGGTGGAGTTGACCCTAGGGGCCCACCAGTTAAGTTTTTATGGGCCCACCGGTGAAGTTTATTTTAGGGGCCCACCCTACAGCTACTGTAAAAGACTGTACATGCCTTCTATACTCTTCTTCTTGCTTTATACTTCACTTTCTCTGCTTTTTTGCATCTTCTGAGATTGTATATGGAGTTAAAAAACAACTTTAGGTCTACCATTCTCAGGGGCCCTCTGGGGGTTTCCCCTATTCCCCTGTGGGCCAGTCCGAGCCTGTATCTATCTATCTATCTATCTATCTATCTATCTATCTATCTATCTATGTATCTATCTATCTCATATCTATCTATCTATGTATCTATCTATCTCATATCTATCTATCTATCTGTCTATCTATCGCCTATCTATCTATCTCATTCTATCTTCTATCTTTTATCTGTCTATTATCTTATATCAACTATCATCTATCATCTACTATCTCATATCTATCTACTATCTACAACTATCTCTATCCCCATCTACTATCTATTACTATCTATCTATTTTTATTTCTATCTATCATCTATTTTCCCTCCCCCAATGGTGTGTAGTGAAAAACATAATTGCACATCTATTTGCACGTTGCTCTGCCATGTCCAGTGGGCATTGCGCACCCCCACCAGGGGCCCGGCAGCTGAGGCTCCCTCTTATATTTTCAAAAACTAATGACGAGGGGTCCCCTGCTCCGCCAATGCCAGAGGGCAGCAGATCTGGAAAGAGATGTAAAATGTTCAGACAGGGGCATTTTTGTGCTGCAGGGGGAGATAAACCTTTCACATGATCTCATTTCCCCAACGAGAGAAAACGAAAACGACCGGGCAGCAGAGCAGAGGTTTTTTTGCGCGCTCTATGGGGGCCCGAGCCGGGTACCTCGGTTGGCGCATCATAAATCACCATTTGCATGCTACCCGTGATGCCAGCGCTCGCCTGTGATGCCAGGTATTGAAGCATCTGAATACATATTCATCACAGGATTCCATACTGAACAGTAAAACCGCTCAGAATAACTCAAAGGGCGCAAAGAAATCGCTCCGACACATGGGACCCAAAATTCGAAAGACGATTCCCCTCTCTAATCTCTACCGTCTTTTTGATTAATTTGGTAAATTGCAGCCCTGTCACATTGCGTGTGCGCTTTAGTTTGTCAGCTTTTCGCAAAGCCCATGTTACCAGAAAATTTTGGCATGTGGGAAGTTGGCGGGAATATATTTTATTTAATTTTTTTTAAAGGACCACTACAGTTTATATTTTTTTTTATTTAATTAGAAATTGCATAAAGGACATCTGACTGATGCAACACTCTCTGTTAGGTTACTGTAGTGCCAGTAGCTTTGCTTACCTGCTGCTGCATGCAGGATGTATGACTGATGCAACAGCATCTATTAGGTTACTGTAGTGACAGTTACTTTGCTTACCTGCAGCTGCATAAAGCACATATGACTGATGCAACACTCTCTGTTAGGTTACTGTAGTGCTAGTAGATTTGCCTGCTTGCTGTTGCATGCAGGGTGTCTGACTGAAGCAACAGTATCTATCAGGTTACTGTAGTGCTAGGTACTTTGCTTACCTGCAGCTGCATAGAGGACATCTGACTGATGCAACACTCTCTGCTAGTTTACTGTAGTGCTAGTAGATTTGCCTGCTTGCTGTTTCATCAGGGGGCTACGAAGCAACGATCTATCAGGTTCGTAGGCTAGTCTTTGCTTACCTCAGCTGCCTAAAGGGCATCGACGATGCAACACTCTCTGTTTGTTTTCTGTAGTGCCATAGCTTTTCTTACCTGCGCTGCAGCAGGTTCTGATGAGGGAACAGTGTCATTAGTTACTGTATGGCCCCCCGTTTTTCTTTGGCCCACCCCGCTGCATAAAGCACATATGACTGATGCAACACTCTCTGTTAGGTTACTGTAGTGCCAGTGTAAAGGTAAAGAGGTTTGAACTAATACTGCACTTGCTTATTAACTGCGAAATCCCAAGTTTTTCTCCTGTGTGTATTCTTCTATTTAACCCAAATTAATTTCTCTGTAAAGATTTTTCCCACATTTTGACATAAAGAAGGTTTTTGCTCCTTTTAAAGTCATCTCAGCTAAAATGGGGCAAAGTGCAGGACGTGACAACCCGGTATCGGGGTTCCCAAGGATGTAACTCTGCTTACAGTTCTCTGTCTAAGAAAGGCTTAAACAAGGGGAAAACACTGAAGCTGTGGGTGAACTTTTCCCCGAGACAGGTGGACCAATGAAATGTATTAAAAGTACCTAAATATGGACATACATCCGTTTCCCCTCTTCTAACTGCGCCTGCGGGTTATCTTGTTTGTAGTTTATACAAAAATGGTGTGAAGTTTTGTGAAGTTTCG
>JAODAL010066794.1:0-17599 GCA_025379985.1 Phyllomedusa bahiana
ACCCTTTTTTTTCCGGCACTTTTTAATGTGGGGGTCATGCAGGTTGGGGCTCATGCTGTGCCCAGTACAGGTATAGTCCAATGTCCAGTGAAACTAAAATGGAGGTTAAAAGACTCATTTTCCGGAACTTTTAAATGTGGGGTCATGCAGGTTTGGGGCACATGCTGTGGCCCAGGACAGGTAAAGTCAATGTCCATGAAACTAAAATGGTGTTGAAAGGACCCCTTTTTCCGCACTTTTTAATGTGGTGGTCATGAAGGTTTGGAGCTCATTCTGTGGCACAGGACAGGTCTAGTCAATGTCCATAAACTAAAATGGTGTTGAAAGACTCCTGTTTCATCCCGCACTTGTTTAAATGTGGGGGTCAAGCAGGTTTGGGCTCATGCTGAGGCCCATGGACAGGTATAGTCCAATTCCCAGTGAAACTAAAATGGTGGTTGAAAGACTCCTATTTCCGGCACTTTTTAAATGTGGGGGCATGCAGGTTTTGGTGCTCATCTGTGGCCCATGACAGGTATAGTCCAAGTCCAGTGAATACTAAAATGGTGTTGAAAGACTCCCTTTTTCTGGCACTTTGGTTTAAATGTGGGGTTTTATGCAGGTTTTGGGCTCATGCCTGGTGGCCCAGGACAGTTTAGTCAATGTCATGAAACTAAAATGGTGGGTTGAAAGACTCCTTTGTTTCCGGCACTTTTTAAATGTGGGGGGTTCATGGCAGGTTTTGTGGCTCATAGCTGTGGCCCAGGACATGAGTATAGTCCAATGTCCAGTGAAACTAAAAATGGTGTGTTGAAAGACTCCTTTTTTTTTTTCCCTGCACTTTTTAAATGTGGGGGTCATGCAGGTTTGGGGTGGGCTCATGCTGTGGCCCAGGACAGGGTATAGTTCAATGTCCAGTGAAACTAAAATGGTGGTTAAAGACTCTCCTTTTTTTCCGGCACTTTTTAAATGTGGGGTCATGCAGGTTTGGGCTCATGCTGCTTTCCAGACAGGGATATTAATGTCCAGTTCAAGTAACATGATGGTCAAATCATACTGCCTTTCTGGCACTTTTTAATTTGTGGGTGATGCAGTTTAAGGGTCCAGCTGTGGGTACAAAGACAGGGAAATAGTAAATGTCCTGTGACATTTTTTCTGTGACTTTTATAACCTAAGTGTGTTGCCTAGATGTATGCATGTATCCAAATTGACTGTTGTGGATGTTAATTTCCAGCTTCTCCAGCCTTGTTTGGTTAAATAATGAAGGTGTTGTTGCTCTCCCATAGACTTTAATGGTCAGTCGCGCATAATCGATGCACTCTATCAGAAAAACCTTATCGATAGCGGCCAACTATCGACTATCGATCGATCTCGATAGCCAACGCAATCGCTCAACACTACTCACCAATTAAACATTTAGCACCTTTTGGTCTTATATCACATCATAATCTAACCCTCTCTCTGATGGTGTCCCTTAATGCTCAGCCTTGGGGGCCCTACCCTTTTCTATCAATTATTTTTGGCCTTGACAGCTCATAGAGTCTTATGATTTTTGGTAGCACTTATATGCTGATGACACTAAAATTTACCTCTGTGGCCTGCATGTTAACTCTATGCCTTCATTAATATGGAGAAAAGAATATGTTTCTTATCTCTAGCCATCCCACTCAACCCCTGCCTTGGGTATCCTTTTGCATATATATTTTTCAGTGGACATCATAGCTTTTGGTGTTTTTTTCCTTCTTTTTTTGTTTTTTTAAACCATAATTTTTATTGAGAGTAAAACAGAGTTTTACAAAAAGAAATAAATTTCCCAATGCAGGGGAAAAAGAACAAAACAAAAATTAAAACAATTGCCATGAAATACACTTCGTATCTCAAGTAGAAATATAGGAGAATCAGTCTGCGGAGCAAATGTTCAGCAAACGAAAACATTACCCAAGAGCAGAACTAAACAGCTCAGTAAAAGAATAAAATAATTATCAACAGAGTTAACCAGTCCATTTATTTTTAATTCCAGCTACCAGGTGTGGAGGAATCGCCAAGCAAGTTTCACATTTAAAATGGAAATTGACTCTATTGATAACTTCCGCAGTGCTAAGAACCTCTGCCGATTTCCAGTGAGCTGCTATGGTCGGTCTGGTGGCGAGCAAAAGATGGTAAAGGACAGTTTGGAAAGACAAATGGTAATCATCTAAGGTCAAGTCGGGTATAGCCACTTGTGGAGAGAATGAAATGTTAAATTGGAAAATTTCTTGAGTCATTGACTCCACCTGAGACCACAACTTTTTTACAACAGGACATGACCACCACATATGCATAGGGGTTCCTACACTACCACAAGCTCTCCAGCAAAGATTGGAATAACCAGGGGAAATATGGGAAATACGATTTGGCGGAAGGTACCACCTGAGGTGGATTTTCTTCATGATTTCCAAGTGATTCACACACCTTGAGAACTTTATAGAGGTCGCAGCTGCTAACATCCAATCCTCATTTGTATATTTTACATTTAGGTCCTTTTCCCATTTAAGAAAATAGCTAAGGGATGATTGAAACTTAACTGATAACAATTGGTTATAGGAAATGGATAATCCCTTCTCATATCTAGTAACAGTATTGAAAAAACGGCTTAGTATGAACTCCACTCCCAACCTCCCCAAGTGTAGCATATCATTCAAAACATGCCTAACTTGAAGATATTTTTTCAAAATGTAGTTTGGGCAATATTGAAATCCCGAGTTAAGTCAGAAAAGGGCTTAAGTTGCTCATTAGAATAAAGAAGGTCAATCGTATGAATCCCCTTAGATGTGCAATCATAAAGGGAAACCTGAGGGATACATAACTGAAGAATTAAAATCGGACACAACTGTTAGAAATGGGCAAATTGATTCTAACAAAGTGGAATTCGTTTAGAATTTCAGGAAAACTTCGATTCTGAACAAAGTCGAAGTTTGGCGTGATTCGTGGGAACGAAGCGTGTTTTTAATTGATAAAATGGCCGCAAGCACATGGCGTTACATGGGGCAAAGAACTCTGGGAGGAAGAAAGGAACATCCTCAATGACATGTGCAGAGATGAAGCCAATCAGAGACCGTCAGGATTCTTTGACGTCACCGCACTATATAAAACCGGACGTGATGGTGGCAGCTCACACTCCTCTGTCTGTGCTGTGCTGTAGCTGCTGCAGTAGCTCTAGCTGAGATCTCACACAAAAGAAATAACTTTTATACAGTGATTTTTTTTTGGGGGGGTGTCACAGTTTTTCTCAGAGACTGCTTCTTTTCCGTTCTAATTTTGATTTTGTGGGTTATTGGAATTGAAGTCCAGTGTGCGTCCAATTCAGCTGCATATACATTTTAATGCTATCTGGTCAGTTCTGGAGCACATAGAATATCCAAGGGTTATCTAAGCCTGTTTTTGCTGTTGTATTCAGATAAATACACGTCGTTTTAACACGCCACATACCAGTTCATTTTTGGCTGCTCATTTCTTTTGCGCAATTTATATCCAAGGGTTAATTAAGCGTGTTTCTGCTGTTGTAGTCAGTAAAAGAAACGGTGTTTTTCACTGCCAAAGACAAAATTTTTCCTGGTGATTCTTATAGCATAATTTATATCCGAAGGTTAATTAAGCGTGTTTCTGCTTTTGTAGTCAGTAAAATACACAGCGTTTTAACATGCTACATACCAGTTAATTTTTTGCTGCTCATTTCTTTTGCGCAATTTATATCCAAGGGTTACCCAAGCCTGTTAGTGGGTTCATTTGGAGTCAAATACAGGGTGTGTATTTATCATATACAGATATCTTCATTAAACAGTCTGTACATTTTTGAACAAACAGTATGTCAGACAGAGAGGTGGCAGGCTCTTCACATGCGAGTGGCAGTGGCACAAACATTCCTGGAGCAGGCACAGGTCGCAGTACAGTAAGGGGACGTCGCAGCAGGGGTCACTCGGTGAGGCCAAAACTTGTCATCTAGCGGCTGTGTGTTGACCAGCAACCCAAGGGTTCTTGATTGGTTGACTAGGTCATCCCCTTCCTCCCAGATGACATCTGACAACCCCAGCCAAGAGTCGATGGGAACGTAAGACACAACCCTTAGTTGGCATGGCCCGGGAGCAGGTCAGCGGCTCTCACCTGTCCTCAACCCGCCTCTGTCCCATCCGGTTCCCTCAGCCAGAGATCTATTATGTGTCTGGGTTCAGCGGCACTATACAGCGAGGATGAACAATTTGAGGAGGACAGTCTGCAGCTACTTGGCAGCGAAGAAATAGGGCCAATATCCCCTGCTTCTTGTAGTAGGCGGCAAAGTATAGATGTGGAGAGTGGCATAGGAGGTCATGTTGTGAGGGGTCAGCCTCTGCATACCAAGACCGTTGAGGAGGACAGCAGTGAAGATCAAACAATAATCGATGATGATTTAGCCGACCGCACTTGGGAGCCTTGTGCGTCAGGCAGCGGTGTAGCCAGCATGTGGGTAGTGTGGCCGTGAGTCAGCAGGGTGGCAGCAGTGTAAGGTCGGGAGCCAAGTGGCCACGGGGTAGAAAACCCACTTCGCAGGTCCAAGAAAGTAGCGGCACAGGGGCTCAGTGAGGCAGTGGCGGTAGTAGTCACTCAGTGCGGAGCGTTGGTGGTAAAATCAGCTACTCAGCGGTGTGGCAGTTCTTTGTTCTAAGACACCGGAGGAGCCGAATATGGGTATATGTAGAATCTGTGGGCAGAAAGTGAAGCGTGGCCAGGGAAGTCCACAACCAGCAGTGCGTCCGCAGTACAAGGCATTGAGCGCCAAAGATCTCCAGCGGTACGGATCGAGTGGTGGAGCACTGACAGACAGCCACTCCACCACTCGACTCCGTACCACTGGAGATCTTTGGAGCTCATTGCCTTGTACTGCGGACGCTCTGGTGGTTGTGGACTTCTAATGGATACATGCAAGTAGCACTTGTTGTGCACACAAAAATGTATATGTGTTTTAAAGAAACATAGCCAATAAATGTATGTTTTTAACAGTTGGTTTCCTGCAATTGGAAATATGCTATTCCTGTTGGTACCACCTCCATAATTTGTCATTGTGCCACTCGCTGACCTCATGCTGTTGCTGCTGCCATGACCTCCCACTCTGGTATTGTGCCACTCTGTGGCCTACTCCTGTTTTTGCCACCTCCAGAATGTCATGGTGCCACTGTCTGACCTCATGCTGCTATTGTGGCTGCTGCCGTGACCTACACACTGTGTCATTGTGCCGCTCTCTGACCTCATGCTGCTGTTGTTGCTCCTGCCTTCACCTCCACACTCTGTCATTGTGCCACTCTGTGGCCTACTGCTGTTGGTGCCACCTCCAGAATTTGTCATTGTGCCACTGTCTGACCTCATTCTGCTGCGGCTGCTGCCGTGACCTACACACTCTGTCATTGTGCCACTGTCTGACCTCATGCTGCTGCTGTGGCTGCTGCCGTGACCTACACACTGTGTCATTGTGCCACTGTCTAACCTCATGCTGCTGCTGTGGCTGCTGCCGTGACCTCCATACTGTCATTGTGCCACTCTGTGGCCTACTCCTGTTTTTGTCACCTACAGAATTTGTCATTGTGCCACTGTCTGACCTCATGCTGCTGCTGTGGCTGCTGCTGTGACCTACACACTCTGTTATTGTGCCACTGTCTGACCTCATGCTGCTGCTGTGGCTGCTGCCGTGACCTCCACACTCTGTCATTATTCCACTCTGGGGCTTTCTCCTGTTTTTGCCACCTCCACACTCTGTCATTGTGCCACTCTCTGACCTCATGCTGCTGCTGTTGTTGATGCCGTCACCTCCACACTGTGTCATAGTGCCACTCTCTGACCTCATGCTGCTGCTGCTGTCGATGCCGTCACCTCCACACTCTGTCATTGTGCCACCATGTGGCCTACTCCTGTTTTTGGCACCTCCACACTCTGTCATTGTGCCACTCTCTGACCTCATGCTGCTGCTGCTGCTGTTGATGCCGTCACCTCCACACTGTGTCATTGTGCCACTCTCTGACCTCATGCTGCTGTGCTGTTGATGCCGTACCTCCACACTGTTCATTGTGCCATCTCTGACCTCATGCTGCTGCTGTTGATGACGTCATCTCCACACTGTGTCATTGTGCACTTTGTGGGCTCCTGAGTTGCTGCCACCTCCAGAATTTGTCATTGTGCCCTCTGTGGCCTACTCATTGCTGCTGTGAATTTGACCGCTGTCTCAGTGAACACCCTGTGGGTTTCCTAATGCTGTTTCCACCCTCAATATCTATGACTTTGCACTATGTTTGGTTTTCCCCTTCTTTTCACCTCTCAGAAGGAATGGGAAGGATCAGGATTGTCTAGCCAAAAACAGGAGTAGATACAGAACACAGAAGACATGCAAATATCCCATTTACTGCTCATCTCTGTTTTGGATCAACTCTGTTTGTTTTTGGCCTTAGAAATACTGATGGATTATTGACCGATTCAAAGCGGACACTGAGGATGAAAGGAAGGTCAAAATAATCAGAGAGGTCAACGAAAAATTTTACTGCCGACCCCTCTCCACTCATTCGGGGGGGGCCTCTACTTTGTATCGCTTTTAAAAGAACAGGTTCTGTCATATTTTGTGAAGTTTAAAGCTCTGGCCTCTTGGAGTGACCCCTGCTTTTGACGCCCCCCCTTTACTGTGCTGAGACCTGTGGCGGCTCCAGTAACCTACTACTGTGTTCTTGGTAGAATCTTAGCCCTCAGCTTGTTTTTTTCCAGCTGCCGCTGCCATGAATTTTTCAGGCTGCATTCCCGCTTCAGTTTTTTGTTCAGTTTTGCCCCCGTAAGTGCCCAGGGAATTTTAGAGTGAAGCGATTCTAATAGTGGCGGCAGTGATGTGCGTGTCATACTAAAACACAGCATTGTATGAAGACCAAACCAAGCTCCCTCTGCCTTTTTTAAAACATGGACAATGTTCTACAGCACCCTACAGGCTCTGTGCAGCCAGGAAATAGCTGTTTTTTAACATGATTAGTCCTGAAAGAATTCAGAACGAAACAGATTTTGTTGGAAAACTCGGCGAAGTCGGTGAACTGAATTTTTGAGAAATTCGCCCATCTCTAACAACTGTCTTGAAATAGATATTAGATGATTCTTCACAACACATTTGTTCCAAAATAGAAATAAGTGTTGAAGAGAGGGTAGGTCATTATTAGGGATCGTAATCCCCAAAAGTAAGGCAATAAGGAGATCTCTAACTAAGTAGGGGTAGCAGGTGGCGTTTTCAAGCTGGGACCAGTGATGTATGCTTGGATTATTCCACAGAAAGTAGCTGGTATCCAAAATAGATGCTGCATTATACAATGCAAGGTTGGGCACAGACATACCTCCCTTCTTGGACTGTAAATACAAATATCGTCTATTACATCTAGGCCTCTTTGCCTCCCAAATAAATTTTAGTAATAAGGATTGTAGTTTGTTTATAAGCGGGAGGGAAACACCAAAGCCAGACATCTACAAACATACAGATATTTAGGTAAAAGCATCATTTTAACCACATTAATCTGTGTGATCCAGGATAAGGGAAGAAGATTTAATCTATCAACTTCTGAGACTAAAGTGTCATTACAAAGTCCAAGTTACCGCTAATGTATTTTGTAATGAATAAAATATTTTTATACCAAGTAAAATAGAAGTGTCAGGCAAATAAAATGAAAAAGCGACAGGGCTGAACCCGAAGGGTTGCACTGAAAGGATAGGGTATTTAGTTAAATTTGGTTTATAGTATGACATTTACTAAAGCTTCTAAAAGATGTAGTAAAAAGTGGAAAGAGGGAAACAGGGTCCGAAATAATCAAAAAAGTGTTTGTTAAGACTATTTTATTTCATCCCCGGGGACCCAATACCTGGTAAAAAGGGTTTGGCTTTTGATTCCCTTTTGAGAGGTTAACAAAACTGGGGAAAATAAGGGGAAAGAGGGAAAACCCTTTTCCGGGGTCGTTGATATGGGAAAAGGCCCGGAAAGAAAATTTAAGACAATACTGCTGCAGAAAAGGGGAGGGATACAGAGCCCTGATTGCACTATAATCGCACCCGGGGAAGCACATTTTTTAATACTTCTTTAAAAATAATCCCCAATTAATTCTGTCAAAGGGTTCTCTGCACAAAAGGGTAAAAGGGCCAAGGGGGTTTTATTAGAAACAATGAAATGAAGACATCTAATACTCTAGAACACCCTCTTGGTTTGCGACCTTTCACAAACCCTATTGATCCAAATTTATCAAAAGATGGGAGGTGGGTTTAAACCGGGAGGCAATAAGTTTAGAATAAAATTTTATATCACAATTCAACAAAGATATGGGTCTGTAGTTAGTGACTAAATCTGAAGGTTTACCTGCTTTTGGGATAGTGGTGACCATTGCATAAAGCATTTCAGAGGGAGGAGATCCTTTATCAATTATTGATTGGAAAATGGAAACCATATGGGGAAGAAGAATGGATTTAAATAATTTGTAGTACTCATTTGGAAGACCATCCGGTCCGGGTGCTCTGTTAAGTTTGGAGGAGTTAATAGTTTTTTCTAATTCCATCACTCCAGTAATTGGAGAATTCAGTGTATCCAGGTCTTCTTCAGTTAAAGCCTGAAAGAGCCAGCTTATTTCGAAAATTGTTAATTTGATCTGTGCTAATGGGAAGGAGATTAGGATCGTCCCTTAAATTTACAAACAAAAAATAACTACTCCTTTAAAACATACCTTTTAATTATATATAGTCTAAAAAGATACATATACAGATAACAACAGGACAACAAACCTAAACTGTCTCCTATACTGGACACCCTAAGATATCTAACACACCGGAGAACCCGCCCCGAAAAGGGCGACCCCGTGAAATCTCCTCAACTATACCCTATTTAGAGCGCCGTCTACAGTAACTATTTTTTAACGGCAATAAGAGTAAATAACAAAAAGGGGGAGGCAAATAACAATAGGTAAACCAAATAGTATAGATATATAGAAAGCGCAAAAATAGACGCTTATAGCACTATGGTATAAGACAGGAATACCCCATCAAAAAATACCGCAAAAAACACCCAAGACAGACCAGGAATAAAGTCATGAACCAAGGGTATATAGAAAGTGCCAATACTTATCTGCACCAATTGACCCCGAATGGTATATTCAAATCCATAGGGCGACAACAAAAACTGCTCTAGAATAACCCCAAACGCGTTTCGTCCTATTTCAAGGACTCCTCAGTGGGTCAAATACCACATATCCATCTGAATCTCCAATCTATGGGGATATCAGAAGGGTTCTCTTCATAAATAGGAGTTGGTGTCACTCCATATAGAAGGAACTCACATAGTGGTGTGAGTCCTCGGTGTCCCACCGTCCCTTAAATTATAAAGGGAATGGTAATAATCCGCAAAGGAATTGGAGATAACTTGGGGGTCCCTAATTTTGCCCTTATCTGGAGGGGAAACATAAGGTATTTTAGAAGGGTCTTAACTCTGCGCGCCAACAATTTAGTAGGTCTATATCCTAGGATATAAAAATTCCATTTTAGTTTCGCCAATTGTGATTCATGTTCTTTTAAATAAAGGCTCCGTAATAGATTTCTTTGGTTAATAAGTTCTTTTTTAACATCTACGGTCGGGTTAGTTTTGAAACTGTTATCTAATTTCTTAATGTTGTCTAGGATCTTATTAACCTCTGATTCATGGCGTTTTTTTTCTTTAGATGCTAATGTCATGCAAATACCTCTAATATATGCCTTGTGGGCGCACCATAAAGATTATATGGAAGGGGCAGAAGGGGAATTAATATTGAAATATTCCTGAAGGGCTCCTGATACTTCCGAAGTATTTGTGGCAGATTTTAACATAAACAGGTTTAATCTCCAAGGAACGTTTGAAGGTGTTCTTGTACGGTCTGATAAGGAAAGAGTTATAGGGGCGTGATCGGACCAAGTGATAAGGCCTATTTCAGTTTGTCGAACATTCATAAAAGCTTTTCGATTTAAGAGAAAAATGTCAATACGCGAGTGGGTATTTTTGGAGGCGGAATAAAATGTATAGTCTATCTCATTGGAGTGTTGGTATCTCCAAGGGTCATGTAGATTTTCTTCTTGTGTATAATTTAAAAGTTCGGGAGTATATATTGCAGCACCCCTAGATCTGTCAAGCAACCTATCCATAACTAGATTAAAATCTCCACAAACAATTAAACCTCCTCTACAAATTGCCCTAGCCTTAGATATTGTGGACTTGACAAATAATAACTGCCCAGTATTCGGGGCGTAAAGGGAAAGGAAAGTGTAAGGTATCGAATTTATTTCACATTGCAGGATGATATGTCTATGTTTTGGGTCAATAATTGAATTAATAAAGGTGAATGCTACCGAGTCCTTAATAAAAAGAGCAATACCAGCTTTTTTAACCTGTGAGAGAGTATAATAAGAGTATGGAAATTTTTTATTCTTTAGTCCCCCCGAATCCTGAGCAGTTAAATGGGTCTCTTGAATGCAAACTATATCTGCTTTAGATTTTAAAACATCTCTCCAGAAAAGTGACCGTTTGTACGGCGAATTAAGGCCGTTAGCATTTAAAGAGATAATTTTAAAACCCATTATGAATCAAGAAGATGACTAGCAACATGAGATACAATAATGTACATCCAGAAGAAGATGTTAAATACAGGACTACAAGTAAAAGAGATGTTTTCATGGCCAAAACAATAACAACAGTAAACCAAGTAACAAGCAAAGACATTGCAAACTAAATTATTTCCTCAGCAGAAATAAGTATTGGGGAAAGTTCAGTGCCATGAGTAAGGGCGAGATGTGCCCGAAACGCGTCGGCGATTTCTGTGTCTAGGCGTCAGTGTTTTTTTCTCTGTCACCCTGTCTCACGTGGATTCTTACAACTGTGTCTATGGGCATGAATAAATTGGTGATTTTATATTTTCATATTCACCCTTTGCCGTCTTCGCTGGTCCACTTGTGTATTTGAACTTAAGCTGTTTAACCTGTGCCACTGGAGCAGGGACCGCGCGATATGGGCAAACCGCTACATTCCTGAATAAGGGAGGTGAGCTGACTCAATTATCGTCTATTACAAAACGGAAAGTTCAGTGCAGGCACTTAAAGAATGTGAGCAAAGCCCACCTTCAAGAAGTAACTAAGGGAGCAACAATGAAAGAGAGCACACTCAAGGAAACAGTAGTAGAGCGCAATCACCAGATTCCAGGGTCAATCATCTGGTCTTGTTCTAGAATTTCGGTGTTTCTCTGACCAGATGGGAGTGATCAGTTCCGGTCTATCCTTCTTCTTTCGTGGTGGAGAATTTGTTGGAGTGACAAGCAGGTTCCATGAATTTAATAAATATTTTAGCATAGCAGGGGAGATGCAGACATTTGCATAATTGTCCCTGGTGACAATACTTTTGACTGGGAATCCCCAGTGATATGCAATATCACTATCCCTGAGGATCTTGGTAAACTGTGCAAATTCTTTCCTCTTTAGCATTGTCCCTGCAGAGAGGTCAGGGTAGATCAAGATGTCCTTAAACCTCTCTGGAAGGTCCGAACTAGAGATGGGTGAATTTCTCAAAAATTCAGTTTGCCGACTTCGCTGAATTTTCCGACAAAATCCATTTAGTCCCGAATTACTTTGGGACGAATCGCGTTAAAAAACAGCTATTTCCTGGCTGCACAGAGCCTGTAGGGTGCTGTAAAACATTGTGCCATGCTTAAATATGCAGAGGGAGCTTGGTTTGGTCTTCATACAATGATGTGTTTTAGTATGACACGCACATGACTGCCGCCGCTATTAGAATTGCTTTACCCTTCAATTCCCTGGGCACTTACAGGGCAAAACTGACCAAAAACTGAAGCGGGAATGCAGCCTGATAAAGTCATGGCAGCGCCAGCTGGAAAAAAACCAAGCTGAGGGCTAAGATCCGACCATACCGTCAAAGAACACAGTAGTAGTGTACCGGAGCCGCCACAGATCGCAGCACAGTAAGGGGACGTCAGAGCAGGAGTCACCCTGCGAGGCCACAGCATCCGGTGTAATCTACCGGCCATGTGTTGACCACACACTAGGTCATACACTTTCTCCCAGATGACATCTGACAACCCCAGACAAGAGTCGGTGGGTTTGTCAAACACAACCCCTAGTTGGAATGGCCCGGGAGCAGGTGAGGGGCTCTCACCTGTCCTCAACCCACCTCTGTCCTGTTCGCTTCCCACAGCCAGAGAAGTACTATGTGCTGTGGCCTCTGCGCCTCTATACAGTGAGGACAAAATATTTGAGGACAGTGGGCAGCAAAGAGGTGGGGAAGACATCTGCTGCTTCTTGCAGAAGCGGGCAAATAGTGATGAGGAGAGTTGCAATGGGGGGTTATGTTGTGAGTGGTCAGGCTTTGTACAGCGACACCGTTGAGGTGGACGGCGGTGACAGGCAAACACTAATCGATGTAGCCAATCGCACTTGGGAGCCAGGTGAAGCAAGCAAGGCTGGGACAAGGTAAGGTGCCCTAGTTAAACGAGGCATAAAGTGCCCGCCAAACGGAAAATGCAGCCCACTCCATGCCTCCTTGTGCCCCCTTTTCTCCCTGGGAGGAAGTGGCGCCCTAAGCGGTCGCCTACCCTCGACTACCCATTGTCCCAGCCCTGGAAGCATTCCGTTTTCTCTACATTAAGTTTTAGGAGACGGGAGGAGAAGAAGGAGGATTTGGGCGACAGACAATCTGGGATCTTGGACAGTAGAGAGTTAATGTCTGGGCCGGAGATGTAAAGTTGGGTGTCATCAGCATACAGTACTGGTGGTTTTGAAAGCCATGTGATGCTATGAGCTAACCCAGACCAATAGTGTACAAGTGTATCATTATCATTGGGAGAAGAGGCATCAGCTTGCGTGTCAGACACCCCGTAAGTCGGTAGTGTGGCCTGGAGTCGCTGGGGGGCAGCAGTGCGAGGTTTTTGGGAGATAAATTGGCCATGATTTAGAAAACCCACTTTGCAGGCCCCAGAAAGCAGCGGACAGGGGCTCACCGGGTCAGCGGCGGTAAACAGTCAGTCAGTGCGGGCTTTGGTGGTAAAATCACCTACTCGGCGGTTGTCCATTTTTTTTGACAAGACACCAGAGGAGGGTTGAACATAACTATATGTAGATCTTTTGTGCAGAAAGTAAAGCGTGACCAGGAAACCTAACGTTGGCACCACGGCCCTGCATCAACATCATGCAGTGTCACCATACGTGTTTCAGATGTGGTGGTCCATCCTGTCCCAACAGCAGCAGCACCCAGTGGCACGCCTTCCATTTCAGGCAGTCAAGGCTTCACCACCTCTGCCGAAGACAACTCCCTGTCTTTTCCATCATCTACCAGTCCAGATACTCCTGCTCCTCGGCACCTATAGTGCAGTCATTCACTGAGACGATTGCCAAGAGACAGCAGTATGTGTCTAGCCATCCCTAAGTGCAGAAGCTGACCGTGCTCCTGTCCAAGTTGGTGGTACTGCAGTCCCTCCTTTTTCAAGTGGTGGACTTTGAAGCATTCAAAGAACTGGCCAGGAAACTTGGCATTCACTTCTGCCATTGTAAGGGACACAGGTAGTGGCTTCTCTGGACCACCGCAAGCGGTGGTAGCGGCCACGCCAGGGAGCGGGGTCTAAGTAGGTCCCGGTTTTCACCAGAGCCCGCCGCAAGGCAGGATGGACTTTCTGCAGCGGGAGTCCTACCAGGTCGCTACCCCTGGCGCGACTAGCTTGCGGTGGCAGCCGAGGCGCAGCGAGGTACCGAATCGTAAGACGAAACTCATAGTCAAAGGTCAGGCCAACAGGTCAGGGCAGGCGGCGGAGATTCGAGGTCAGGTAACGTAGCAGAAAGGTTGGGTACACGGGCAGACAGGAACTGATGAACAGGGGGAAATTGATGAAACGGAAAAAATATATTAACAGGGTGAAATTTATGAACAGGGGGAAATTGATGAACAAGAATAAATATATTAAAATGGGGAAATTATTGAACAGGGGGAAATTGATGAACAGGAATAAATATATTAACAGGGGGAAATTTATGAACAGGGGGAAATTGATGAACAGGAATAAATATATTAACAGGGGGAAATTATTGAACAGGGGGAAATTGATGAACAGAGAAAGGCCATTAACGATTTTTGATGATCCAAGTGGACAGGAGTATTCCCCTGGGTGAACGAAGTCACACACGGGAGGAAATGCTCTGGGTCATGCAAGTTGTCATCGATTTGTGGCTTTCTCCGCGACAACTGAAAATTAGAATCATTGTGACAGACGATGAAAAGAACATGGTGTCCGCGCTGCGTAGGAGGAGGGCTGAGCCATGCTCCCTGCATGGCATACATGTTCAATCTGGTTGTTCAAGTCTTACACCCATCTGCAAGACATTCTAAAAATGGCCAGGAAACTTTGCATGCACTTCAGCCGTTCTTACACCGCCAAGCACACCCTCCTTATACTGCAGCGGTAGACCCGGGCCCCCCCAACATAGGTGATATGTTTACATTCCCAAACATTGAAATTCCAGCCTCCATATGTTGGAACGACTCTATGAACAGAGAAAGGAAATTAATGATTTATTGATGATCCAAGCGGACAGGAGTACACCCCTGTGTAATTTTAATGTCGGCCAGTGGCAGCTCATGCGTGACACCTGCCGTTTGCTCAGGCCCTTTCATGCGGACACGTTATTTGTCAGTCGCCAGGACTACGGGATGACTAAAGTCATTCCACTGCTTCATGTTGTCACGGACAGTGGTAGTGGATCCACTGGACCACCTCAAGCCACGCTAGGGAGCGGGGTCTAAGTAGGTCCCGGTTTTCACCAGAGCCTGCCGCAAAGCTGGATGGACTTGCTGCGGCGGGAGTCTACCAGGTCGCTACCCCTGACATGACTTGCTTGCGGTGGCAGCCGAGGTGTAGCATGGTACAAAATCGTAAGGCAAACTCAGAGTCGGGGACAGACAGGCGGCAATGGTTTGTGGTCAAGGGACGGAGGCAAGAGGTATGGTACATGGATATGACAGACGAGGCTGAAGGAAACGCTTTCTCTATAGGTTCTAAAGATTATTATTATTATTATTTATTTTGTAGTCTTGGAGGCCGTTGTGTGAGGAGCCTTTTCCCTTACAAATGCAGCTAAAGAATTTTCCCCAGCTTTCAAATCTGGACACCTAGATACAATTTTTAGCAAACTTTCCTTTTACACCTTGTTATCTGTTCATGAACAAAAGAACGTTTATAAACTTGCTTTCTTAAACCACTTGAAATCTGTGTGGATGTAATTTGTTCTACCCGGTAACAGGGGAGGGGCCCCCAGAAAGGGCTTGTGTTTTTAGTTTCTGTAAGTTGGACATACGATTCATATTCTTCATACTGAAGAAGTTCATCCAAATCCAGTTTTGCAGCATTTGCTTTTGCTTTTTTTTGTTCTATCCCCTTACTGTTTTGTACTGAATTCAATCAACAATGGCACAGAATTTAAAATAAGCACTAAAACATTCCCTGTAGTTATGGTCTCCTTCAGTTCAAGTTCAAAACGCTGCATTTGAACAAACTGGTGTACGCAGAAACTGGATTCAAACCACCACTTTTATACTTCATGAGTGTTTGATCGTCACTGCTGTCCTCCTCAACGGTCTTGGTATGCAGAGGCTGGCCGCTCGCCAAAAAACCTCCCATGCCATTCTCCACATCAATACTGCAAGAAGCAGGGGGTGTCCCCCCACCTCTTCGTTGCCCAAATAGCTGTGAATGTCCTCAAATTGTCCGTTCCGCTGTATAGTGGCGCTGAGCCCAGACCACATACTAGTTTTCTGGCTGAGGGACCAGAACGGGACAGAGGCGGGTTGGGACAGGTGAAGGCGCTGACCTTTTCCCAGGGCCTGCCAACTAAGAGTTGTATCTGCGAACCCACCGACTATTGGCTAGGGTTGTCAGATGTAATCTGGGATGAAGTTGATGACCTACTCATCCAATCAAGAACAGTTGGATTGCTGATCAACACACGGCCGCTACATGACACCGGCAGTTCTGGCCTCACTGAGTGAGCCCCGCTGCGATGTCCCCTTACTGTGTGTGACCTGTACTGCTCCCGGAATGTTTTTTGCCAATGCCACGCTTGTGAAGAGCCTGCCACCCCCTCTGTTGACATACTGTTTGTTCAAAAATGTACAGACTCTGTTTAATGAAGATATCTGTATATGATAAATACACACCCTGTATTTGACTCCAAATGAACCCACTAACAAGCCTGGGTAACCTTTGGATATAAATTGCGCTCCACAAATGGCCAGGAAAAATTTACTTGTATGTGCCGTTTAAAAACACCGTGTATTTTACTGAATATAAAAAACACAAACAAGCTTAATTAACCTTGGATTTAAATTGCGCTACAGAAATCACCAGGAAAAAATTAACTGGTATTGGCGTTTTTAAAACGCGTTTCTTCTACTGACTACAAAGCAGAAACAAGCTTAATTAAACCCTTTTGGATATAAATTATTTCTGCAGGAATCACCAGGAAAAATTTCATTTTTTGGGTTGAAAATCACCGTTTAAATTTTTCTGACTACAATAGCACAAACACGCTTAATTAACCCTTTTGGATATAAATTATGCTACAGGAAAAATTTCGTCTTTTGGGGTTGAAAAACACAGTTTATTTTACTGACTACAATAGCACAAAAACGCTTAATTAACCCTTGGATATAAATTGCGTAAAAGAAATGAGCAGCCAAAAATTAACTGGTATGTGGCGTGTTAAAATGCGGAGTATTTTACTGACTACAAAAGCAGAAACACACTGAATTAACCTTCGAATATAAATTATGCTACAGGAATCACCAGGAAAAATTTCGCCTTTGGAGTTGAAAAACACCGTTTCTTTTACTGACTACAAAAGCAGAAACACGCTTAATTAACCTTTGGATATAAATTATGCTACAGTAATCACCAGGAAAAATTTTGTCTTTGGCGTTGAAAAACACCATTTATTTTACTGACTACAAAAGCAGAAACACGCTTAATTAACCTTCGGATATAAACTATGCTACAGGAAAAATTTTGTCTTTGGCGTTGAAAAACACTGTTTATTTTACTGACTACAATAGCACAAACACGCTTAATTAACCCTTGGATATAAATTGCGCAAAAGAATTGAGCAGCCAAACATTAACTGGTATGTGGATTGTAAAATCACTGTTTCTTTTACTGAATACAACAGCAAAAACAGGCTTAAATAACCCTTGGATAATCAATGTGCTCCTTGATTGCATAGTGGAATAAGAAACCTTGTGGGTTTAGTTCCAAAGCGCAATTCCAGGTTTCTTTCAAGAATTCCTTTTAAACAAACCCAGAAACTCGCCACTCTTGGGCATGTCCACATACAGTGGTACAATTTTCCCTTTTTCCCGGTTACACTTTGGACAGGCCCCAAAAATTCTGTATTCCGTTTTTCGAGTGATGTTAAAAGCATAAATGGAGTTATGTGCTAATCGAAACAAGATTTCACTCCATTGTTTTTATTGAGGATTGCCTTCTAACCTGCGCTTCCCTTTTAGAATTTGTTTGTTTGTCTGTGCTGGATTTTTGCTCCCGCC
>JAODAL010066795.1:0-17598 GCA_025379985.1 Phyllomedusa bahiana
TGTCGTTTAAAAATTTCGCCAACAAAGGGGAAATTAGGGGAAAATTTGAAAATACCCTGTGATTTGCCATCTTTTAAATAAGGGACTTTCCAAAACTTTTTCCTCCCTTCCCCCAAATTTTTTTTATATTTCTAAACATGGAGCGAAATGCAGGGGGTTAACCCCGAGCAAAGAGGGGGGTACCCAAAACATGGAGGTAGAGAGGGGAGAAAGGTTTGCCCCTTTCCCAGTGTGGTGACAACACCATCCGCGGTTGTCATTTTGCGGCCCCGTCAGGCCTGTATCCTGGGCCCAGGGCCCTTTTGGGAAAAAAAGTAACAAAACTTCGTCCCCAAACGGGCCTTCGGGTGGTTAATAAACCCGGGCATTGCATTTCCTCCTCGCCCTCCCGTCAGGGCCACAAATGTCGCCCAACACTATCAGCACCGGGTCCAACATGAAGAAAAAGCCCAAAGGGTCAACCGTTTTTACCCACCACTGGGGATAATCCATTGTTGAAGACCTTTTTGGGATGACAAAAAACCGGTTGGGGTCAAAGGCATGTTAAAAGGGTTAAAAGAGGTTGATTTTTTCTGGCCTGACTCCCATTTTACTGATGCCATAAAAGGGGGGTAAAGGGAAACCCGGGTCAATGGGCAAAAATCCCGGGGGGGTCGGAAAAGCCTTGCAGTGCCCCTTGCTTGAAAAAAGCCCCCAGCTTCGGGATGCCAAAAATTTTCAGGACGACCAAGTCCCCTGTGTTGATGATGATATTGATAAAGCCCATTGCGGCCCCATCCTGGTCTTTTTCCCAGAATTTGTTTGCGAGGCTTCATCAGTGGACAGGGGGAAAAGACGATGGGGGTAGTGTAAATTACGGGCCCCCGGCCACAAAAAGGGAGAGGGGGGGTTTCGCAAAAGTCCGCTAAATGATTCCCCAGCCCGATCACCCGAAAACCCCCCTCCTCCTTATCCCCGGGTCAAAAAGGCCCCGGACCTTTCAACCCGGGGGCCTTTCTTTGAGCAAGCCCTGTTTGGGCCCACCCGGTTTTCATATCCCCTTTCCGAAACCCCTTTAAGTAGGGGCCCAAAAAAAACCTTAAGGGGTTTTTAACCACCCCCAACATGTCTAGTCACATCAGGCGAATGCATGAGTTGAAAGGGAAAGGGGCCCCCTTTTCCCCCAAAAAAAAGAAAAACCGACGGGGGGCCTCCAACCACTGTACACCCTTGTCTCTGCCCCCTCCCCCTTCCGCCACCACCAACTTTCCCTTTCAGCTCCCCCATGTCCTCAAGCCCATGATAAAGGGATCAGCCCCCCGGTTTTAAAGTCCACCGCGTGAGTACCCACCAGAAACCACCAGGGGCCCCCTTTCTCTTGCCATTTTAAATGCCTGCCCCGCTGTACAGGGGCCAACCCCAAACAGCCACCCTTTCTGTTTTCCCGGGTTTGGGAGCAAAGAAGAAAAAACCTTAACCAAAACCCAAACCCAAAAACCAAAAGCCTGAATGTGGGAAATTAAAGGTTTTTGGCCTTGGGAAATGTTTCCTTTCCGTCTGGGGGACACAGAGGGGTTTCCGCCCCCGGCAGGGCCCCCTCGCCTCCCCCCAAAAACCAAAATCCCGAGCGGCATTTCTTTGCCAAAAAAAGCCGTCCCTGTCCGGCCACCCCAAGTGTAAATGAAAAATTTTTCCAAGCGCGTTGTCCTGCATCTGTGTCCGGAAAATTTCCATCTCACCACCGACACATGGACTAGTAAGCAGGGCCAAGGCCGCTAAAACTCTTAAAGTCCCCGGGGTAAATGGGGGGTTTCTTGGGGGTGACGGGGGCTCTAAAGGCTGGGGCGCACGCTCTTCAAAAACCCCCGGGGTTGGGGGGCAGGCTTTTTTTCCCCAAAGGGTCCTCTGGTGGAAATCACGTGCCCAAAAACCAACCGGGCCCCGTGTTTTTTTAAATTTCTCCCCTTGGAGCCCAATCCCACACGGGGTCGGGAAAAGTGTGGACGGTCCCGCAATGAAAAGGGGGCGCTGGCTGGGGTGACAGGAACCTTGTCCCAAGAAGGGGTTTGCGTTTAAGGGCCGAAATCTGCGGGGCCGCCCTTAAATTGGTAGGCGGGGAAACATCCCTTCCCTTTGGCACATGTCAAAAACCTTGCCCGCCCAGAAAATTTCTAAAGAGCAAACCCGGTCTGGACTGCCTTGAAAAAGGCCCTCGAGGTTTTAAATTTTCCCCCATTTCCCCCCCCGTTCCCCCCCCTGCTTCGCCCCCGCCGGCTGCTTTGGGCAGCTTCAGCCGGCCCCCCCCCGAAAAACCGCCTCATTGTTGACATGGCAACACGCTGGAAATTTCCCCCCTTCCCAACATGCTCCACGTTGGGGAGCACCCCAATGCCTTTACGCAGAACGAAATGAAAACTTTGGCCGAAAAAACAGCGGTTCCGGAATTTGGGGTTTTAAAACCCACCGAGAGTGGGGCGGGTTAAAAAGAGTCCACCTTCCTTCCATTTTTGAAGAAGCCACCAAAATGGTCAGTGCAGACGTTTTCCCCTTTCAGCATAAAGCATTGTGGTGACCCTTAGTTTGGGGGAACGATCGTTGGACACTTTTAAAACATCGGGGTTCCCCCCAAGGGGAAGGAGGGGGGGAGACGGACACAATGCAGACAGGGAAACCCTTTTCCCCCGGGAAAAACCCCAAAAGGGCCCCGATTTTCTAAATTTTAAAATTGGGTCTTCATTGGGCCCGGTGGTTTCAGGTCCAAAAGTAGTGCAAGGCGGCCCCTCAGCTTCGGGTGAAAATCAACCTGAGGCAAGTCAGGGCTGTTTTGAACTGTGCCGGGGGAGAGGGGCGGAGGGGGGGAGGGGGGGGGGGGTTTTCCCTGGGGAACCGACCCCTCCCTTGGGAAAAAGGGTTGGGGGGAATTTGGGGGCATTTTGAGGAAGATGAGTTTGCTGGGCCCCCCCTAAAACCCGGGGGCTTGGGGAAAAATAAAGGGCTTCCATCTCCCCACTTGAGTGCTTGGTTTGGCTCCATTTCCCCCCAAACATGTTCCTCGCCTTAAAGGCCATCAAAATGAACAACAGTTACGGGGTGGCCCCCCCTCCTGGACCCCGGGTTTTTTTTTACAAAAAAAAACTAGCATTTTCCCTTCCACCCCCCAAAAATAGAGAGAAAAAATGCAGGAAATGGAGACCTTGCTAAATTTGATAAAACCTGGGACATCTTTTTGCTTTCCGGGCTTCAGGGTTTTCCCAAAGGGTCACGGGGGAACAACGCCGCGACGTGACAGCAGTAAGTGCCAATTTGCCGTAGGGGGCAGCCCCGGCGCGCGGGCAAGATGGCGGGAACCAAAGGGGGTGCCCTCGGAAAATTTTTTATTTCCCCCAAACCTCCCCAATGAATAAAAACCCAGGCCACACTTAAAAAACCAAAAAACCCAGAAAACCCCCTTAAGATAATGGTGAACGACAAACTGCGTCTCAACCCGATTTTTTTGAAAGTGTTTGGCCCCCAATAGACTTTCTGGGTACCCCAAAAAAGGGGAACAAAGGGGCCCCGGCTGGCTCGCCCCCGCATAGAGGGGGTTGTCCTCCCCAGCAGCCAGCGTCATATTGAGGGGAAACCTTCGCACAGCCGGAGGATTCTTTACAGACAAACGAAATCGCTTTCCACAGATATGTGGATCGTTTGAAATTTCATCAAGATGAAAACAGGAAAGGATCTCTGATGATGTTGTGGCCCCAAATTGCCCAAGGTTACCCCTTTGTTTTCTGGTTTTACTTCACATTCCTCTCCCAAAAAAGAAATGGTTTCCCCTTGAAAAAAATTATTTTTAAAAAAGATAATTTTTTACTGGGAATTTTTATTCTCAATTTCCCCAAAAGTTCTTTTGCTGGTTTGCTGTGAGGAAAACTTTAAAAAAACCAAGGGTTTTATGACAAAAAAAAAAATTCCTTTTTTCCCCTTCATCTTTAAATTTTTCACATTGTCAAAGGTTTTGGGGGCATGTTGCCCCCCAAAAAATTTTTAACAGTGGCCCGAGAAGTCATATTTATAATTTTTTGGATCATGGCTGTGAGATACAGCAATAATTTATGGTCCTTTGGGAAAAGAAATGTGGTTCTCAGTGGCATTTTCCTTTACCAAAATTTTTTAACCCGTGGGGTGAGAACCCTATTTTTAATTTTTTTTGGTTTATGTGCCCTTTGAAATGCAGCAATACTTAAAATGTCCTTTTTCTAAAAAATGTTGTTTTTTAAAATTTGACATTTGTTCTTCACAATTGTCCAAAGTGGTCAAGGGTTAAAGCTTTTTAATTTTTTGGGGGCAATTTTTTCTGTGACATGCAGCTATACTACCCGGTCCCTATTTTAAAAAAATGTTTTTTCTAACACATTTATTTCTTTTACAATGGGAAAAAGTGGCTCAAAGGGTTTTTGGTCTGCAGAAACAGGGAAAAGGTAGGGGGCACCCGTTAATTGGGGCCCCAAAATTGCAAAATGACTTGTTTTTGCAAAATCCCTTTTTTATAGCTATCAATTTCCCCTTTTTTGGACAAAACCCCTTTAATTTCAATTAAAAAAAGAAAAAAAAGGGGAAAAGTGGGGTTCCATCCCATTTTAAAAAAGTGGGTTTTTTTAGAATTAAAGGGACTAAAAAAAAATTGCATGTCCCCAAAAAAGCTGTTAAAAAAATTCCTCTTTAATTTTTACAAGGGAGGTACAGGAAAAATTGACCTTTTGTTGGTTTTTCAAGGAGGGGCATTGGGGTATGGAGCACGGACAGAGAACAAAGTACAGGACCTTTTTCCCCAGCCGTTGAGTAAAAAAGAGAAAAAGGAACCAAGAAAAAGGGCACCTGGGGGTTAAAAGGAGGGGTTTTAACCCCCCGTTTTCCAAATGAAGCCAATTGAACCACACCAACGGGGGGGCAACGTACCCAAAGGGATTGGGCTGGGTTCTGAGGGGAAAGGGTGGAGTTTCCACCCCTTCCCCTTCTGCCCTGCTTTTTAGCACCCACCAGTTTTTTGTTTCGCGTCATCAGGGCCTTTTTTAAACCCGCGTGTTAATAGATGACGGCCCAAACCCGGGCTCTCACCCCAACCCCCTGTAAACTCCGGCCCCGGGTCTTTTCTGTGGGCCCCGGAAAAGGTATAGTCCCAATTGGGCCATTTAAAATAAATTTTGGGGTTTAAAGACTCCTTTTTCCCCGGAACTTTTTAAAAATTGGGGGGGCATGCAGGTTTGGGGGTCATGCTGGGGGCCCAGGACAGGTATAGTCCAAAGTCCAGTGAAACTAAAAAAGGTGGTTTAAAGAATCCTTTTTCCGGGCCTTTTTTAAAAATTTGGGGGGCATGCCGGTTTGGGGTCAAAGCGCGGGTTTTAGGACTGGGTTTTTCAATGTCCCCAAGGGAAAATGAGGTTATTTTTAACTGCCTTCTGCCACTTTTAATTTGTGGGGGGCAGGTTTTAAGGGGCTTTCTGTGGTATAGACAGGATTGTGAATGGTTTTGTGACTTTTTTTTATGTGGCTTTTATAGCCTTTGTGTTGTGCCTAAGATGTAGCAGGTATCCAAAAAGACTGTTTGGGTGTTAAATTTTCCCGCTTCTCCCCCTGTTTTGGGTGTAAGAATGAAAAGGGGTTTTTTTGCCCCTCCCATAGACTTTAAAAGGCATCGGAGATGATCGACCCATCGGGCTATCGAAAAACCTTTTTCGATGGTGGCCCACTTTTCGACTATTTGATTTGATGTCGATAGCCCAAAGTAATTTCCCACACAATACTGATTTCCCAAAATTTTGAAATATTTATGGGCCCAAATTTTCATAGAAAAGAGCTGATTTGGGTCTGACAGCTGGCCCTCCACTCCCGCAACTTTAAAAGTTGGGTGTTTTCTCACATGCCCCCCTTCCCCTTAAAATTTAGACCGCTGCCCCAAATTTAAAAATATAAGTCTGCTTTTGTGGCCCTTTTTAAATGCCTCCAAAGCTCCTGTCCACACAGATCCCCCCCTTCCCCACCTACTGTGGGCTAAACACACAGCTCCCCCGCTTTTTATGGGTTTTGGGAAATGGAAATTAAAAGCTAAATTACGGGGGGTGGGGAATTTATAATGGGATCACCCCATGCCTTTTCAAAAGGGAAGGGGGAGGGTTTTAGGGGCCCATTTTTGTTTTTGTTTCAACTTGTCAAAACTTCTTTGGGAAAATTTCAAAATTCTTTCCCCGCCCCCCTTTTCTCTTACTCCTTTTCTCCCCGACCTACACATTCTCAGCAAAGTCTGCCCTCCCCCTGTTTATGTCGGGGGGGGGGGGGGGGGGGGGGGGGGGGGGGGGGGGGGGGGGGGGGGGGGGGGGGTCATTCCCGTGTGAGCATTTTCCCTTTTGGAAACCCCCAAACCCCAAAGGGACACGGGCAACCCAAACATTTATAATTTTTAAAGGGATTTTTTTACTTTAAACTTTCAAGGGATCCCCAAGCATTGATCTTTTCTCTTTTATAACTTTTTTTTATTTATAATTTTTTATATGTATATAAAAATAAATATATACTATTTAAAAATTTTTAATTTTATAAATTTAAATAAATTAAATTATATTATATTTATAAAATATTTATATAAAAAAAAAGCAGAAAACGCTATCCGGGACTTCCAGTGGTAACTTAAAGGGTTTTATGGAAACTTTTAATAAAAGGGTGGTTTTTTACGGCAAATGACAAAAACAGCTCTTTTTTTTACCTCAGCTAACCGTTCATTACAACCGGTTTTTAGATTGTTTTGACACAAGAAACGGTCATTTTTTCCGGTCATGATTTTGTCCAGGTTTTCCCAGCGGTTTTTGGACGGTTTTTCTAGCAGAATAGTGTACTGAGTGCAAAAGTATTCCTGATGTGTGCAAGAGACCATGTGATTTTTTCTTATCTCCACAATTTAACAATTATGCACAAAGGCCAACTTTTTCGCTTTTACTTTAAGCACATGTGCATGTTAAGAGCATCAAAATTTGGTTAGTTTAGGCTAAAAAGATGATTTATAGACTCTTGTTCACACTGAAGTGCTTTGCAGGACCTCCCTGTGTTAAAAAAGTGCAAAAGGAGCTGAAAAAACACACCCACTACAGATGTTGCCAAACTGTGCCAAAAACCGCTCACTCACTTTCTGAGTGGTTTGCATTGACTCCAATGTTAATTTTCAATCTGGAAACCGGTCGGAAGAATGAACATGTACGGAGTGAAAAACTGCTCGGCAGAAAAACCGTTCAGTGGGGACTGCTGAACTGTTTTTCCCTTAAAGTCTATGGGGTAGCGTTGCTTGCAGGCTTTCAGATAGTTTCTAAAACAGCAAACCGTCTGAAAAACTGACCAAAAACCCTTGCCGTGGGGGCAAGCCCTAAAAGTTATTTTACTGTTTTTATGGCTTTATGATTTTCACAGGAAAGTTAAAGAAATACTTAAAGGGGATTTACCAAGATGCCAGTTACCTACCTCCTGTCAGCACGGGAGCAGGATATATACAAATCATGCTGAGTCATGAAGCTGCAGGGGAGAGAGGGAGGGGGTGAGTGAGGAGTGAGGAGTGAGGAATCCAAGGGAGCGTCTCAAAACTTAAGTGAAATAATAAACAGTACAAGAGTGGATTCTCAATACAGCAAGACAGCCTCAGACTGCACTGTCTACCCGGTGCCTTAAAAGCTCATTCATTTTGCCTGTCATCAGATAAGAAGTGTTTCACGCAAGCTCGGCCTGTCAGCTCCTGGGTCGTGACTAGGGAAAGCTTTGAGGTAACTAAGGGGGATTGAGAAATGCTGTAGCTCTGAGTTTTCACTTTTTTTAATCACATATATTTAGAAAAGTGATTAAATACACATTTTGGAGGTTCCCACGTCAACATTACATGGTGGCAAATCCCCTTTAAGTTGGAATTTTCTGATTTGGTGCATATCTGTAGGTTTCCCTTCTGTATTCTTTTCTGTTGGTAAATTTGGTGGAATCTGGTAGGATTAATTTTAGTTTGCTCACAATTGAGCAGTCATGGATCTATCTGACATGCAATGAATGCAAATCCTATTGATGGCTTAGGCTGAGTTTATACTTGTGTAGACTAGTATGAAATCAACCTGAGCCATCAATAACCATCATAGCCACTATCTAGTATGAACTCAGCCTAAGTCATCAATAACCATCATAGCCATCATAAATACATTAATGATAACTTTTTCATCAAGCTTTAGTTGCCACTGCAGGCAGAATAGTATATATTACTTTGTTATCTTACTTAGTAGAAATCATTATGGATTATTACAGAAAAGCATTCCTTAGCATTTGTTACAATACAACTATCATATTTGTGATAAATCCTTTAAAAATGGGGATTATAATGTAAGTGTGAAATGTCAGTGTTAAAGTCAATGTCTACCCTTTAATGACATGTTATTTTAAGTTCTAACATTCTGTGCTGAAGTATTTCTTAATTTATCTTTTAAGCGACTGGACCTTTTCAACACAGTTCAAGATGCAGTGTATAAATAATAAATAAAAAGCATAAAAATCTGGTTTCCTTTACCCACTAGTTAAATTCTTAATATAACAGTACTGAGTTAAATGTATTACAGTTTACGATAAACCCTTATGTTCTCTTTAGTGGCAGCTACAGGAAGCCAGATGTTTAACCCCTTAATCTCCTCCTCGCCTTCCAAAAGCCATAGCGTTTATATTTTTCCACCTACATAGACAAATGAGGGCTTTTATTTTGCGGGACAAGATGTACTTTCTAATGGTGTCATTCATGCTACCATAGAATATACTGGGAAACCGTAAAAAAATTCTTAGTGGGGCAAAATGGAAAAAAAACTTACTTGTGCCATGTTTGTGGGTGTTTTGCTTTTACGGCGTTCAATGCTCAGTAAAAATGATGTGTTATCTATATTCTACAGGTTGATATGAATCCGGCAATACCAAACATGTACGGTTTTCATGATGTTTTTGAAACATTTTCTATTTTTATAATTGCACGGCCGCTCCATTTTCTGCCCATAACTTTTTAGTACTACAGACTTGAGTGAGGGTGCATTTTTGCGGGCTGAAGTGTACTTTTTATTGCTACCAGTTTGGAATACATGAGACTTTTTAAATTAAATGAATTCCAATTTTTAGGGGACGTGGAATGAGCAAAGAAAATGCAATTTTGGCGTTTGGAATTGTTTTTCTTCTCTTTTTCGCTATGGGATAAATTATGTTATTTTTTAAAACCCCTTCCCGCCGGAGCCGTTTTGGCCTCTTTTTCAGAGCCCATTTTTTAAATCTGCCTGTTTATATATGTAGAAAACTTTTTGACACCTTTAACCTGTCCTGTGATTCAAAGCTGTTTTCTCATGACACATTTGGTTTTAAAATATAAAAATTTTGAATAAAAATGCCCTTGTTTTTTTGTGAAAAAATATAAAGTATTGTGAAAAATTTGAAAATGTCCCATTTTCAAATTTCAAAAAATTTCTGGTGTAAGACAGATAGTTATTCCACTCCAAATAACTTAAACTACATTACCATATATCTGCTGTAGGTTGGCATTTTTTTTTTTAAATGTCTTTTTTTTTTTATGATATTGGGGGTTAAAAATTTAGTAGAAATTTTAACATTTTAAAAATATACATTTTTTTAGGGACCGTCCTTTTAAACGGATTTTGTTTGGCCCTGTATGTTTGATCCCCCCCATAAATGACCTCATTAAGAAATACCCCCTTAAAGTATTAAAAACAGCATATGGAATTTTTATTACCCCAATTAGGGGTTTCACGGGAATTTAAAGGCAAAGTGGAGGTAAAATTTTAAAAAATTTCATTTTTTTTTTGCAGTTTTCCTTTTTAGCCATTATTACAAGAATGATCAGAGTGATCGGGGGAACTGCAACTTCATATTGTTTCCCCCAGTTCTGCTGTTTTCGAGTTTCCTAATTGGCCCTTAGTGCGCTTTTTGGCTCAACCAAAAACCCCCCCAAAAAGGAGGAGCCCTCCCCGGACTCTGGGGTTAATTTTTTTCAAATTTTATTTGGGCACCATTTCAGGTTTGCAAACCCCCCTAAGGGTGCTAAAACTTAAAAAACATCCCTAAAAAAAACCCCATTTTGGGGAAAAATACACCCCTTTAAAGGGAATATATTCGGGGGGTTTAGTGAGTATATGACCCCACAGGTGTTTCACAAAATTTTTTAGCGTTAGGCTGGGAAAATGAAATTTTTTTTTCCCAAATCTGCAGTTTTAGCTAAAATATTTAATTTTTACAAGGAAACCTTTTAAAAAAAGCATCCCCAAATTTTGTAAAGCAATTTCTTCCAGTTCGGCAAAAACCTTACAGTGGGTTGTAAACTGTTGTTTGAAGGCATGGCAGGGCGTACAAGGGGGGAGCCCTTTGGGTTTTGGAAAGCAGATTTTTAGTGGGGTCCCCGTCTAGTGTTGAGCGATTTTTATCGACAAAGTTTTTATGGTGATCGAAATTTCCAGATCATGCGATATTAAGGTTAAAATTGGCATCTCTATTAAGATCGCGCCCCTTTTTTGGCGCTTTCCTTTAATTTTGGCGGCCCGCAAATCAGATTACAGAATAGAGCAGGGGGAATGTGTGTGCACGTCTGACGGGTGTGATGGGTTTCATTGGCTGGAAAAATCACATTCCCTCGTTTTACATAGAACAGATTTCCTGTTTTAGCCCCATTCTTCCCGGCTCATGGGATGACCTGCGCTTGCCTGTGGGCCCAAACAGCTCAGGAAATTATCTATTTCTGCAAAGAAACCTCAATATTAGCGTGCCTTCCAATTTGTTAGATTAGAGATTTGAAGTTTTTATGTGGGGTAGCTAGAGATTTTTTAAAGCAGCATCTCCCGCTGAAATTCAGGGCGGTGGGCGCGGGGGGGGGGGCCCCCCGCGGGCGAACACGACAAGCTTACTATAAAAAACACTGGAAAAATTTAAAACCGAGTTTGTAGACATTTAGTGGAATATCTTTATTATTAACAGTTTGCAAATTAAAATTTTTCCTGGATTTTGGGGCAGCCTGAACTTATATTGGATAACATCATTTCTAGTAATGCGGTTTTTTGTTGTCAAACTCCACTTTTATTATAGTATACATTTCGATGGGGTTTTCTTTCAATTTTACCCATTACCTTGACTGTTGATATATCCCCCTTGCAGAAAAATTACAATACCAATACAGCAATCTTGTGTCACCCAGGTTGTTTGTTGCCAAAAATACCGTGTATCGTCGAAAACACATTTACGGTTTTTGACTTTTGGCCCCCCAGTTTTTGCATTGACGCAGCACCACTTAAATTTTAAAACAGCAATTCTATATTACCAAAGGGGTGAATTGAAAGGTGCAAAAAAACCTTTTATAAACCAAAAAACAAACAGTTAGGGTTTTTTTTTGACTTTTCGCACCCAGATTGTTATTGAGCAGCCTACGAAAATCTTAAAACAGAAATTCTATATTAACGGGGAAATTAAAGGTTCTTGACTTTTTTAACCTAAGTGTGTTGCCTAAGAGTAGCAGTACCATTTACTTTTGTGGATGTTAATTTCAGCTTTCCACCCTTGTTTGGGTGAAAATAATGGGTGTTGTTGCTCCCCATAGACTTTAATGGAATCGCTCAAATCGATCTCACTATCGAAAAACCTTATCGAAAGCGGCCGACTATCGATTTCGCTCGATCTCGATAGCCAACGCAATCGCTCAAACTATATGTCACATTTGCAAACCCCCCCAAAGTACCAAACAGGTGAAACCTTTCCAGAAGTCGCCCCTTTTTGGGATTCAAACACCTTATGGATCTAATCCGGGGTGTACCGTGCATTTTAAGTGCACAGTTGTCCATAGTTTTTTTTGCATTAGGCCGGGAAAAAGGGGGGGGGAAAAACCAGTTCCGCCATTGTATTTTTGTGTTTCATTTTTTACGGTTCGCCTTTACAGGATAAATGACGGAAAAAACTTTACTGTGGGGGTGGGTAAAATTGCAATGACATAAATTTAATTTAGTTTTTTTATTTTTTAAATTTTTTTACAAAATAAAAAATGGTCAAAAAAATTGCGTTTTATGTTTTCCAATTCTGACAGCCAAACTATTTTTCTGTGTATGGAGCTGATTTGGGCTTTTTTTTTTGGGATGGTTGCTTTTTTTATTAACCATTATGCGGTGCCTTTTACGCTTTGATCACTTTTTTTTAAAGGGTTTTTGTGAGGCTTTTTGAACAAAATACAGCATTCCCGGTAGTGTTTTTTATTTTTATTTTTTTACAGCGGTCACGTGCGGATAAAAAACCCTGTTAGCTTTACTCAGGCGGCGATACTTTTACAAAATACCCAATTTTGTTTTTTTTAAGGTTTTACTGTTTTTACACAATAAAAACACTTTTATTAAAAGGAAAAACTTTTGCATCCCCAAAGCGAGAGCCATAACTTTTTTTTTTTTTCGTTTGTCGGGCTGTGTTGGGTCTTTTTTTTTTGAGGAGGGTTTCGTTTTTTTGGTATCATTTTTTTGGGGACAAACCTTTTTGATCAGTTTTTTAATCTTTTTTTGAAAAAGGGTTTGAAAAAGAAAATTTCTGCAAATCCTTTGTAGTGTTTTTATTTTTATTTTTACAGCGCCCATTGTGCAGTACCCGTGAAAAGTTAGATTTACTCTCTGGTGGAGATTCGGTAATACCCAATTTATATAGTTTTTTTTTTTTTTGAAGCATTTTTTAAAAAAATGTTTTTATTGTGTAAAACAATATTTATGCAGCTAATTCTGAGAGCCCTAACTTTTTTTTTTTCCCATACATGCTTTGTGTACATTTTTTGGGGGGTGAACAGACAGTTTAATTGGTACAACTTTGGAGTTTATGAGTTTTTGATCCTTTTTATTCCCATTTATGTGTGCGGGATGAACAAAAAATGCAAATTTTTTGACGTTTTTTTATTAATTTTTTTTACGGGGTTCACCCGGGGGGGGGGGGGGTTAAATTTAAAGTCTATTTAAGGGCAGGTCGTTACGCATGCGTCAATCCAAATATGGGTACTTTTTTATTTTTGATCTTTTTTAGGGCAATTGCGTTTTTAAAGTGGAAAAAAAGGGGTGTACGTGTTTTTATTTTATTTTTTTTGTTTGTGTTTTACTTTTTTTCACTTTTAACATTTTTTTCTTTTTTACACTTTTTTTTACTTTTTCTTTAAAAGCAATCATCAGATTGCTGTTAGAAGGCAAGGCCAGTGCACAGTATTACTACTGTGTATTTGGGCCCCTGAAACTGTAGCCCCATGCCCACAATGCTTTTCGGGGATGGTGATCACGATGCCCCGCAAAGTGGCTTTTACTTCCAGGCCATAGGCAGAAGATCGCTGCGGCAGCCGAAGGAGCAGGCAGGGGGAGCTGGAGGAGGAGCCGAAGGTTGCGATAATGAAGCGTTATCACAAGGCCGGGAGCTCACTCCGGCCCCCCCGGGGGGTACAGCAACGTAATTTACCGTGATCTCAGTCGCGATGTGGGCGGCCTGCCCCAAACCCCACGATCGCCAGGCAGAACGATGCTTATGTCCATTTGCGGGGAAAGCACTTCCCGCTAGGCTTAGCGATCCCATGTGGGAAGGGGTTAAAAAAAATCAGACTTTTTTTGGAAGCAGCAAAACCAAATATATGTAACTTTTTGATTATTTTTTTATTTTTTTTTGTTTTTTTTTTTTTAATTTTAAATGTGGGCCCCTAGGGGGCTTCACCCTAAGGGGGACGATTTTTTATACGCCTAATGATTGGAAGGAAGGTATTTGGGTATCAAAGATGGCGGTTTTACGACTTCCTGGCTAGGGCAGGAAGCAGTAAAACAGAAAACATGGCGGCGATGGAAGTCTTCACATGGCTTCTAGCTGCCATGTTCACCGATGCTCATTGATTTAGACGCTGCAGTCATATTTGCAGTGACGTCTAAGGGGTTAAACAACGTGGGATGGCACCGGCGCTCTCCCGCGCTATAACCACCGAGTGTTAGCTGCGCTACAATCCCACTACACAGCTCCTTAACGCCACCAGGACGTACCCATACATCCAGGTGTGTCTTTACAAAGGATTTAAAACAAGAAAAAACCTTATTTTAAAGATATATGAAATACATTTCTATTGGATTAAGGTCAGGACTTTGATTTGACCACTTCAAAAAATTATTTTAATTCTTCTTTACTCATTCTTTGGTAGAACAACTTGTGTACTCAGGGTTCTTGTGTTGTTGCATGACCACCATTGTCTTGAGATTCAGTTCATGCTGTTATAGTTAAGAAATCTTTATCTCAAAAATGATGGCAAGTTATACTGGTGCAAATGCAACAAGCTAGGCTCAAATCATCCTCCTACCACCACCATGTTTAAGAGATCAAAAGAGGTTTTTATGCTGCAATACAGTGATTTCCATTCCCTAAACATAAAACTTCTTATTTTAAACCAAAAGCTTTATTTTGATATCATGCATCCATAAAACATTGTTCCAAGAGCCTCCTGACTTGTTCAAGTGATCTTTAGCAACGTGCTGATGGGCAATAATGCTCTTTTTACTGAGAACAGCATGGCATGCACTCCTTTGTTGTTCAGTGTCCTCCTATGGGTGGATTTATGAAATATGAGGGGGTTTAAAATTTAAAAATTTCCCCTGATCCACTTCTATTTATCACAGGATGCTGAAACGACAAATGAAAAGATATAAGTCTCTATAGGGAACATAAAGCCAAATTTTCAACTGAATTTAAAACGGTCTTTTTTTACAGAGCTGAAGTGGTGTGAGGTTTGATAATAGCCCCTTTGGTCAGAGCAGTATCAAGTTTTTTACTTGAAAGGCCGCACATAGAGATGGGCGAATTTTAAAAAAATTTGGTTCGGTCACTTTGCCGAATTTTCCGAAAAAAATAATTTGTCCCGAATTACTTCGCATGATGCGAAAAAAAAAAGGGCTTTTTTCCGGGTGCACAGGCCTGCGGGGTATGAACGTTGTGCCCCTGCTTAAAATGCAGAGGGAGCTTGGTTTGGTCTTCATACAATGTTGTTTTTGTATGACATGCAATGATTGCCGCCACTCTTGAAACGCTTCACTATAAAATTCCCTGGGGGATTAAGAGGGGAAACTGACCTAAAACTCAAGCGGAATGTAGCCTGATAAAAATCATGGGAGCGACCGCGGGAAAAAAAAAAGTGAGGGTCAGGTGGCAAAATCATGACAGAGTTGGGGGGGACGGGGGCAGCCCCAAACAAATGAGGTCAGACGTGGCACAAGACATTTGGAGGGGGCTAAAAAAAGGAGTAGGCCAAAGAGTGGCACAATGACACAGTGTGGATTCCTGACATCAACAGCACAGCATGAGGACAGACAGTGGCACAAAACATTCTAGAGGTGGCAAAAACAGGAGTAGGGACAGAGTGGCACAATGACCAGTGGTAGGGCACGGCGCAGCAGCAGAGGCGACGGGGCACAATGACATTTCTGGAGGTGGAAAAAACAGTATTTTAGGCCACAGAGTGGCCAATGACAGAGAGGGGACTTGATGGGGGCAGCAGCATGAGGTCAGACAGGGGCACAATGACCCCAGTCTAAAGGGGCAGGCAAAAGCAACAGAGCAGCTGGGTCGGGGCAGTGGCACAATGACATTCTGGAGGTGGCAAAACAGTAGTACCACAGGGGGGACAAGACAGAGATGGAGGTGCGGGGGCAGCGCATGAAGACAGACAGGGGCAAAAAGACATTCTTTTGGTGGCAAAACAGTAGGGCCACAGAGGGCACAATGCAAGAGGGGGAGGTGATGGTGGCAGCAGCATGAGGCAACAGGGCACAATGACATTCGGGAGGTGGAAAAAAACTAGTAGGCCACAGAGTGGCACAATGACAGAGAGTGGAGGTTGACGGGGCAGGAGCAAAGCATGGGTCAGAGGGGCCAAAATGACACGTGTGGATTCACGGCCCCAGCAACAGCAGCAGCGTATGGGTCAAGAGGGCACATGAAAGAGTGTGGAGGGGGTGGAATACCGTCCCCGGGGAAAGATGGTTGGTGGGCAGATGGGAAACTGTCAGCAGATGTGTGGGTTTTGGGGTGGGGGGCTCAAAATATGGGAGGCGGAGTTTGAACCAAGATATTTTTCACAGTTTGGGTGAGGCGTCATGGTTGTGTTTGGGGATTTTGTTGGCCTCGAAACGGTCGATGGTCGATGTCGACCATCATCGACAAATAGTGATGGTCGATGTAGATTTTATCGTTACCTTAAAGTCTATGGGGAGCAAAAAACACCTTCTTCTTACACCCAAAAGGGCTGGAGAAGTGGATTAAAATCCCCAAAAAGTCAAATGGTAGTGAACATCTTACAACACACTTAGGGTATAAAAGCCACAGAAAAAAAAACACAGACCATTCATTCCCGTCTTGACCACAGCAGACCCTTAAACCCCCATCAACCACAAATTAAAAAATGCCCAAAGGCATATGATTTGAACCTCATTTTAATTTAACTGGACATTGAATATCCCTGTCCGGGAAAGCAGCATGAGCCCCCAAAACCCGCATGACCCCCGATTTAAAAAAAATGCCGGAAAAAAGGGGTCTTTCAACCACCATTTTTGTTTACTTGCATTTACTATACCTTTCCTGGGGCCCCAGCAGAGCCCCAAACCTGATGCCCCAGATTAAAAGTGCCGGAAAAGGGGTCTTTTTAACCACCATTTAGTTTCACTGGCATACACTATCCCCTTTCCCGGGCCACGATGAGCCCCCAAACCCGCATGACCCAATTAAAAAGTGCCGGAAAAAGGAGTCTTTCAACCACCATTTTAGTTTTACTGGCAATACTGTCCCTGCCTGGGTAGCGCTTGCCCCCCCGGGATATGCGGACCAATTTACTTCATTGGAAATTTTGGTGGTTCGCTCCTGTTCCACCCTGGGGCCCTTTTTTTTGGCATTCTTTTTCTTTTATCAACGTGCTGGAGAAATATGTTCTGTACTTTGTTCTTGTCCGTGCTCATACTCCTGTCCTCTGAAACCTACATCTGGTCGGGTTTTTTCCTGTACCTCCCTTGTAAAATTTTGAGGGGAAATTTTTTTTCCAGCTATTTTGTACATGCAAGTTTTTTAGTGTTTAATTCTAGAAAAAAACATTTTTAAAATAGGGTGGGAAACCCACCATGTCTTTGTTTCTCTTTTTTTTAAATTTTATTTAAGGGTTGCTCAATACGGGATTATAGCTTGTTAAAGATCTTTCAAAAAAAAATATTTTGCAATATGTTCCATTTAAAAGTATCCAAACCCATTCTTTTTGACAGCACCTCACCCTTGAGCACTCTTGACAATTTTGAGGAAAAAAATGTCTTTTGAAATAACATTTTTTTTTTAAAAAGGGCTGTAGTATGTGTGTCCAAAACAAAATCCCTCAAAAATTCAACATGACCCCTTTGGCCACTTTTGGGCAATTTGAAGAACAAATTCTGTTTGAAAAAAACTTTTTTTTTTTTTTTATAATGATACTGTAGTATAACTGATTTACAGCAAAATGCCCCAAAAATTCAAAGCTGCCCTTGGCCCTTTGGACAAATTTTGAAGAAAAATGTCGGTTAGAAAACTATTTTTTTT
>JAODAL010066796.1:0-17597 GCA_025379985.1 Phyllomedusa bahiana
GAGAGGGGGGGTCTTCACACCAGGCCCTCCCCAGAAGCCTAGGTGCGTGCGTTTCCCGGCCGTAGAGGACGGAGCGGACAACCCCTGAGGAGGTGTTCGGGACTGCCGCAGTAGAGGCATAGATTCCCCTCACGTCGTCGGGTCAATTCTTGCGGAGTTAGGTGGGCTCTGTCCACTTGCATGGCCTCTTCCACGGCTGGCGGGGAAAGGGAGGCAGTGGAGGCCGAAGGAACACCGTGCAAGACGGGGTAGGCGACGTGTTAGGGTTGGGCCACGTTCCTGGCGGAGCTCCTCACGCCTCTCCGAGAAACGGATATCAATCCGAGTCGCCAGATGGATCAGCTCACTTAATGAGGACGGGGGGTCCCGGGTGGAGAGGGCGTCCTTAACCTGGCTGGAAAGGCCCTTCTTGAAAGTGGCGCATAATGCCGCGTCGTTCCATGCCAACTCGGACGCCAGAGTGCGGAATTGCACAGCATAGTCACCTACGGAGGAGTTCCCTTGCTGGAGGTTCAGTAACGCGGTTTCAGCTGAAGATGGGCGGCCAGGTTCCTCGAAGACACTTCGAACTCCAGAAGAAACGAAACCCAGATTGGCCGTGACGGGATCATCTCGGTCCCACAGCGGGGTTGCCCAAGCTAGGGCCTTCCCAGACAGAAGACTGACCACGAAAGCCACTTTAGACCTTTCTGATGGGAACTGTCCGGCCATGAGTTCCACGTGGAGTAAGCATTGGGTGATGAAACCCCTGCAGGCCTTAGAATCCCCATCAAACTTCGTTGGCATAGACAACCGGAGCTTCGGACCTGCGGACAACGCGGACATAGCGGGAGCGGCTGCCGCGGAAGCTGCCACGGCAGCTGACTGCTGCTGCTGGGTGGTGAGAAGCTGCTGCATCATAGATGATAGCTGGTTAAGCTGTTGGGCTTGCTGAGCGATCTGCTTGGACTGCTGGGCCACAATGGCGGAGAGGTTAGAGTCGCTTGGTAGAGGCACCTTGGCGGGATCCATGGCCGAATCGAACTGTTGCAAAGATGGTAGTGGATCCTCTGGACCACCGCAAGCGATGGCGTAAGCCACGCCAGGGAGTGGAATCTAAGTAGGTCCGGTTTTCACCAGAGCCCGCCGCAAAGCGGGATGGACTTGCTGCGGCGGATTACTACCAGGTCACTACCCCTGACGTGACTTGCTTGCGGTGGCAGCCGAGGCGTGTGCGGTACAGAATCGTGGAGCAAGCTCGTGGTCGGGGACAGGCAGAAGGTCAGGACAGGCGGCAAGATTCGTGGTCACAGGACGGAGGCAGAGAGTACGGTACACGGTAATGGAACTAGGCAGTTTGCGAACGCTTCCTCTCTAGGCACAGGGCACTATCGATTCGGCCCTGAGCCTAGGAAGGGGCAGAGCTAAAATAGGAACAGCACCAGGTGAGAACCAATCACCTGCGTGCTGTCCCTTTAAATTTTCCTGCAGTGCCGCGCGCGCCCGCTAGGGGGAGCGCGCGCACCCGGAAACCAGCAGGAGCGCGCGCCGGGACGGAGACAGGAGCGTGGCGAGGTAAGTCAATGCTGGGCACGCCGGAGTGACCGCAGCCCGAGCGTCGGGCTGCGGCCCCGGCCGCAGCAGGAGACGCTGCGGAGTTGCGGGTGTGCCTGCGACCCGACACGGGGGTCGCAGGGACACCCGTAACAACCTTAATATAAAGAGCTACTGTATAGAAATTATATTCTGAGAATGAATATTTAACAACCTCTGATCATCTTTGCCCCTGAGAGACTCTGCCTCTTTAAAGTGTTCTTTTTACATAAAGTTGCATAACTTAGCTGAATCTAGACCCGTTAGCAGTTTTTCTTTAGTACCTCTTACTTTTCCAGCCTTTTGTTAACCCTGTCCCAACTTTTTTGAAATGTGTCACTGCAATACATTTCTAAATGACTTTTTTTCAAATGACATGGAAAAATGACTAACTTTATTAATAAATCTGCCTCAAAGTGTTTATTTGTTCCTTCCTTAAACATCTTCTTTGAAATTTGCATCCAAATAGTTTAACACAAGAAAACTTTGCAGAGAAATGCCTTCACTCCAAACCCAGTGATCAGGTCTGATAATCTGCCGCATGTTGGGACCAGAAGTAAAACAACAAGCAGAAAAAAATCTATTTTTTTTTATTTGTTTCAAAGTATTTTTTTAGGATCTTTATGACATTTTACAGACTTGTGCATAGTTCTTTACAAAGGGGCAAATAAATCTTACCTGGTACTGCATTGGTGTAAAGAATAGATTATAGGAAAAAAATTTAGAGGAAATAAACTGCAAAGTAGATAAGTATCAAAATAAAATCTTGTGTCAGCAGGATATTAGAAATATATATTAGGGTTACCAAATTTTGTGGCACAGTAAAAGGAACTTTAATTTGAAAACCATGGGGGAGACAGGGGAGGGCTGTTGATAGATATGTCTGAAAATAACAGAACAGATAATAAATGGGAGATTTTTAAAAACAACTGAGGCGTGCTCTGTGAGAGGTACAGACCTTATGGAAATAAAATGATTAGAAGCAGGAAAAAGCCAATGTGGTTCAACAGAGATGTGAAGGAGGCAGAAAATAACACAAAGAGAGTGTTTAAGCTCCTTAAACAGGAGGTTAGTGAAGAGACACTAAAAAGCTGCAAAGGAAAAAATAAAATATGTAAAATAGTAATAAAGGCAGCAAAGCTGAAGACAGAAAGACGAATTGCCATGTAAAGTAAAACTAACTCAAAATATTCTTCAACTATATAAATAGTAAAAAGACTAAAACTAAAAATGGTGGCCCTTTGAAAAGTATTGAGGGAGGTATTGTAGAGGATGATGAGGAGAAAGCAAATCTATGGCATTTTTTTCCTCCACCATACTTAGCAAGGAAAATGACCTTCCTATTAATGGGCAGAGGGATGAGGTAAACTCTACCTTAAATGTTTCTTGTTTATCCCAGGAAGAAGTGCTGCTCCGCCTTAAGAAGATTAACATAGACAAATCACCAGGTCCTGATGGTATACACCCACGTGTCCTAAGGGAGTTAAGTAATGTGATAGACAGGACTGTATAGTAAAGGGGTATGTCCCAAAGGATTGGTGCATAGCAAATGTTATGACAATATTTAAAAAAGGGTGATCCTGGAAACTATAGGCTGGAAAGTTTAACCTCTACTATAGGTAAATTGTTTAAAAGTTTTCTAAGTGATTTCATACTGTAGCATCTAACAGAAAATAAATGTATAATGCCGTTCCAGCATGGGTTTATGAAGGATTGGTCTTGTCAAACTAATCCCATCAGTTTCTATGAGGAGGTTAGTTCTAGACTGGATCGGGATGAGGCATTGGATGTTATATATCTCGATTTTTCTAAAGCATTTGATACTGTGCCACATTAAAGGTTGGGAAGTAAAATGAGAATGCTAGGACTAGAGGAAAATGTTTGCAAGTGGGTAAGTAACTGTCTCAGTGATAGAAAACAAAGGGTGGTGATTAACGGTACGTACTCAGACTGGAACCCTATTTCTAGTGGGGACCAAAGTGGACAGTATTCGGCACTATTTTTTCATGTATAGATTAATGACCTTAAAGAAGGTTTGCACAGTAGAATATCAATCTTTGCAAATCATACTAAACTGGATAAAGTAATTAACACAACCAAGGATAATGTTCTATTACAAAGGGATCTGGATAAGTTGGAGGCCTGGACAGAGAAATGGCAGATGAGGTTTAACATGGAAAAATGCAAGGTTATGCACATGGGAGGGAAAAATTCAAACCATTATTACTTGTTCAAAGGGAAAACTCTGGGTAAAAGAGACTGGAGAAGGACTTGGGAATCCTGGTGGGCAGTAAACTTAACTGTAGCAGCCAGTGTCAGGCAGCAGCTGCCAGGGCAAATATAATTATTGGGTGTATAAAAAGGGGCATAGATTCACTCAATAAAAACATCATTCTCTCATTATACAAGTCACTGGTCATTGCATTCTTGTATTCTTTACATTTCACACAGCATATCAACTTTTTGTAAATTGGGATTGTGATCAAGTCATGGAAAGTGGATGGAGGTTTTCCATTTACCCTGAAAATAGTGCCCCCTCCCCCTTTGTAACTAACCATGCCTGGTTCTTCAACTTAAGTGGATGGGACTGAGACAACTCCTTTAATATTTTCCCAAAACTTGGTGGAATATTTGTTAACATAGTAAAGCCAGACTTCTGGCATAATGTTCCTCAAAATACTGTCTGTCTAGGCTACGTTTAAACTGTATTAGACAGTATTGATAAATCTGCCCCAAAGTGCTTGTTTGTTCCTTTCTTAAACAATCTTCTTTTAAATTTACATCCAAAGAGTTTAACGCAAGAAAACTTTGCAGAGAAATGCCTTCACTCCAAACCCAGTGATCAGGTCTGATAATCTTGCGCATGCTGGGTAAAACAACAAGCACAAGAAATCAATCCAATTTTTTTGGTTTGTTTCAAAGTATTTTTTTAGAATCTTTATGACATTGTTCAGACTTGTGCATAGTTCTTTACAAAGGGGGCAAATACATCACCGGCCACTTTAAATTAGGTAACACCTTTCTAGAAAACGGGTTGGACCCCCTTTTTGCCTTAGAACTGCCTCAATTCTTTTGGGGCCCATAGATTCCACAAGGTGTTGCAACGATGCTCAATTTGGTACCAAGGGGCCAAAGAGGTCCCAAAAGGAAAATATTCCCAACACCATGACACCACCAACACAGCCGAACCATTGATACAAGGCAGGATGGATCCATGGCTTTCAGTTTTTGGACGCAAATTCTGACCCAAAACATCGAATGTCGCAGCAGAAATCGAACTCAGCAGACCAGGCAACGTTTTTCCAATCTTCACTTTTCCAATTTCAAGAGCTTGGCAAATGGAGCCTCAGTTTCCTTGTTTATGCTAAAAGGGAAAGTGGCACCACGTGTGGTTTTTCTGCTGTTTGTAGCCCATCTGCCTCAAATTCGCCGTAATGTGCGTTCAGAAAATGCTCTTTTTGCTACCCTTGTTGTAAGGTGGCTATTTGAGTCACTGTTGCCTTTCTATCGCTCGAACCAGTCTGCCCATTCTCCTTGACCTCGTGGCATCAAAAAGGCATTTCCGCCACAGGACTGCCGCTCACTGGATGTTTTTTCTTTTTTCGAACCATTTCCTGAAACCTAGAGATGGTTTGTCCCGTGAAAATCCCAGGAGATCAGCAATTTCTGAAATACTCAGACCAGCCCTTACTGAGAACCTGCCCGACGGGCCACGGAGCCGGGTCATATGTGGGCCGCCTGAACGCACATACTTGCACTGCTCCAGCGCCGCCGCGATGGGCCGCTGAGGCAGTGCTACGCCGCGGGCTGGCACTTGTTTGATATGTGGCCACTGCAGAGGGCCGTCAGCCGCCGTGACTACATAGCTGAGCCGACATTCTCCGCGACCGCAGCGGCCAGCAAGTTACGAAGCGGGCTGCGCTGCTGCGGCCACTTCAGAAGGCCGCCGGCCGCAGTGAGCAGGAATCAGTGCCGGTGGGCCCCGAGCTGCTGTGGGCCCCGGAGGTGGTGACGCCGCTCCCCAGGGCCCGACCTCCGCATCCGGTCACTGAATGCCCGGGCCCTGCGTCCCGAGCGCTCAGAGACCGGCCCGGGAGTTGGGGACTAATGTCCCCGGCTCCCGGGGCTGCCCAGTGTCAGTGGAGCAGAGCGCCACTAGCGCTGCGCTCCGCTGTACTCCCTGGCAGGCTGAAGGCGTTAGGCCTTCTGCCTGCCAGGCGCCAGCCCCTACTGCTGACGTAGGCGTGCTGACATAGGGCGGAAGGAGTCGGCGGGGAGCTCGGTGCATCCGGGAGCCGGAGCGGGTGCGAGGTAAGTGGTAATATGTTTATTTTTTTAACTACCTAATGGGGCCCTGACTACTCAGAGGGGGCCCTGACTACTAAAGGGGGCCCTGACTACTCAGAGGGGGCCCTGGCTACCTACAGGGGGCCCTGACTACTCAGAGGGGGCCCTGGCTACCTACAGTGGGCCCTGACTACTCAGAGGGGCCCTGACTACGCAGAGGGAGCCCTGACTACTAAAGGGGGCCCTGACTACTCAGAGGGGGCCCTGGCTACCTACAGGGGGCCCTGACAAACTCAGGGGGGGCCCGGGACTTACTAAAGGGGGGGCCCTGACTACTCAGAGGGGGCCATGACTACTACAGGGGGGCCCTGGCTACCAGAGGGGGCCCTGATGACCTACAGGGGGCCCTGACTACCAGAGGGGGCCCTGACTACTAAAGGGGGCCCTGACAACCTATAGGGGGCCCTGACTACTCAGAGGGGGCCCTGACTACTAAAGGGGGCCCTGACTACTAGAGGGGGCCCTGACTAATAAAGGGGGCCTGACTACTAAAGGGGGCCCTGACTACCAGAGGGGGCCCTGACTACTAAAGGGGGCCCTGACTACTAAAGGGGGCCCTGGCTACCAGAGGAGGCCCTGACTACTAAAGGGGCCCCTGACTACCAGAGAGGGCCCTGGCTATCTAAAGGGGGCTCTGACTACCAGAGGGGGCCCTGACTACCAGAGGGGGCCCTGGCTATCTAAAGGGGGCCCTGACTACCAGAGGGGGCCCTGGCTATCTAAAGGGGGCTCTGAATACCAGAGGGGGCCCTGGCTACCTAAAGGGAGCTCTGACTACCAGAGGGGGCCCTGGCTACCTAAAGGGGGCTCTGACTACCAGAGGGGGCCCTGGCTATCTAAAGGGGGCACTGGCTATCTAAAGGGGGCCCTGAATACCTAAAGGGGTCCCTGGCTATCTAAAGGGGTCCCTGGCAATCTACAGGGGGCCCTGACTACCTAAAGAGAGCCTTGAATACCTACAGGGGACCCTGACTACCTACATGGGGGCCCTGACTACCTAAAGGGGGCCCTGACTACCTAAAGGGGGCTCTGACTACTAAAGGGGGCCCTGACTACTACAAGGGGGCCTGGCTACCAGAAGGGGCCAGGACTACTAAAGGGGGCCCCTGACTACCAGAGGGGGCCCTGGCTATCTAAAGGGGGCTCTGACTACTAGAGGGGGCCTGACAACCAGAGGGGGCCCTGGCTATCTAAAGGGGGCTCTGACAACCAGAGTGTGCCCTGGCTACAGAAAGGGGGCTCTGACTACCAGAGGGGGCCCTGACTACCTAAAGGGGGCCCTGACTACCTAAAGGGGGCTCTGACTACCAGAGGGGTCCCTGGCTATCTAAAGGGGGCCCTGACTGCCTAAAGGGGTGCCTGGCTATCTAAAGGGGTCCCTGGGTACCTACAGGGGGCCCTGACTACCTAAAGGGGGCCTTGACTACCTACAGGTGGCCCTGACTACCTACAGGGGGCCCTGAATACCTAAAGGGGGCCCTGACTACCAGAGGGGGACCTTACTAACGAAAGGTGTCTCTGACTATCAGAGGGGGCCCTGGCTATCTAAAGTGGGTTCTGAAAACCAGAGTGAGCAATGACTACAGAGAGGGGGCTCTGACTACCTATAGGGGGGCCCTGACTACATACAAGGGGCCCTGGCTACCTACGGGGGGCCCTGGCTACCTAATGGGGCCCTGACTACTTAAAGGGGGCCCTGACTACCTAAAGTTTTCCAAGGCTACCTAAAGTTTGCCCTGGCTAACTTAAAGGATTGCCCTGACAAATCTACAGGGGGCCCGGGAAAAATAAAGGAGGCCCTGACTACTACAGGGGCCCTGACTAACTAAAGGCAGCCCTGATTTACCTACAGGGGGCCCTTACTACCTACAACCTAACGGGGGCCCTGACTTCCTGCACATTAGCTAAAGGGGGGCCCTGACTTCATGCACACTAGCTAAAGGGGGGCCCTGAATTCCTGCACACCAGCTAAAGGGGGGCCCTGACTTCCTGCACACTAGCTAAAGGGGGGAGCTTATTTCCTGAAAAACTAGCTAAAGGGGGGGCTTATTCCTGCACATTTAGCTAAAGGAGGCCCTACTACCTGTTAACACCTAAAGGAGGCCCCTAACTGCTTGCCGGCCTATAAAAAAGGGACCCTAACTATCAAACAGCTTACCAACTGGGGAAAACCACCTACCTACAGCCTGGGGGCCTTGCCTATTTGCCTACCTCCCTAGGGTATGTCTACCTACCTGGTAAATAATTGTGGGGAGCAGCCCATAGTTGTAGCATTATTCCAGGGGGTTAGTCCTTCCCCACCTTCCAACCACTTAGGATACTAGGCCTCTAAGTTATGGCTTGTACCCGCTATCCCACCCCTGGGAAGTTTGTACAGAGGTGGGAATAGGTAAAGAGATGCTGGAAAATTGAGAATTCTAAGATATTTGTGTGTAACCGGCCGGGACAAGTCATCATGGGAGTGTGGAACGGATGCAGAAGAAAAGGTAATAAGAACGACTCATGAGGAAAAGAAGACTCATCAGATAAGACATCTCTGGTGAGTCCCTGATTTCAGGGGTTATTTTACTTATATATTGGATCAGTGCCGTATTCACTGTAATGTGATGTGACCCGAGCTGGTGTCTGACCACTATGTGGTCTCTATATGGCGGTGTTGTAGGTTATATCAGCGTTGGTATAGTGGCAGCGTAAATGTGTCCCTGATTGTGTCCCTTTATGCCCGGCCCGCCTCCATACCTCCCTTGGTGCCTGCCCGCCCACCCATGTCCCTCCCTTGGTGCCCGCCCTCCTACGTACCTCCCTTGATGCCTGCCCGCCTACATACCTCCCTTGGTGCCCGCCCGCCTACGTACCTCCCTTGATGCCTGCCCGCCTACATACCTCCCTTGATACCTGTCTGCCTATGTACCTCCGTTGTTGCATGCCCATCCGCCCACGTTAGTATTCAGCGCTATTTTGTCATGTATACATTAATGACCTTAAAGAAGGATTACACAGTAGAATATCAATCTTTGCAGATGATACTAAACTGGTTAAAGTAATTAACACAACCAAGGATAATGTTCTATTACAAAGTGATCTGGATAAGTTGGAGGCCTGGACAGAGAAATGGCAGATGATGTTTAACATGGATAACTGCAAGGTTATGCACATGGAAGGAAAAATTCAATCCATGATTACTTGTTAAAAGGGAAAACTCTGGGTAAAAGAGACTGGAGAAGGACTTGGGAATCCTGGTGGGCAGTAAACTTAACTGTAGCAGCCAGTGTCAGGCAGTAGCTGCCAGGGCAAATATAATTATTGGGTGTATAAAAGGGGCATAGATTCACTCAATAAAAACATCATTCTCTCATTATACAAGTCACTGGTCATTGCATTCTTGTATTCTTTACATTTCACACAGCATATCAACTTTTTTTGAAATTGGGATTGTGATCAAGTCATGGAAAGTGGATGGAGGTTTTCCATTTACCCTGACAATAGTGCCCCCCCCCCTCCTTTGTAACTGACCATGCCTGGTTCTTCAACTTAAGTGGATGGGACTGAGACAACTCCTTTAATATTTTCCCAAAACTTGGTGGAATATTTGTTAAAATCGTAAAGCCAGACTTCTGGCATAATGTTCCTCAAAATACTGTCTGTCTAGGCTACGTTTAAACTGTATTAGACAGTATTGAGAAATCTGCCCCAAAGTGCTTGTTTGTTCCTTTCTTAAACAACTTCTTTTAAATTTACATCCAAAGAGTTTAACACAAGAAAACTTTGCAGAGAAATGCCTTCACTCAAAACCCAGTGATCAGGTCTGATAATCTGCCGCATGTTGGGACCAGAAGTAAAACAAAAAGCAGAAGAAATCAATCTAATTCTTTTGGTTTGTTTCAAAGTATTTTTTAGAATCTTTATGACATTTTACAGACTTGTGCATAGTTCTTTACAAAGGAGGCAAATATATAATACCTGGTACAGCATTGGTGGTACAGAATAGGATTATAGGAAAAAAATTTAGAGGAAATAAACTGCAAAGTAGATAAGTATCAAAATTAAATCTTGTGTCAGCAGGATATTAGAAATATATATTAGGGTTACCAAATTTTGTGGCACAGTAAAAGGAACTTAAATTTGAAAACCATGGAGGAGACAGGGGGGGTTGTTGATAGATGAGTCTGAAAATAACAGAACAGATAATAAATGATAACAAATGGAAGATTTTAAAAAAAACTTAGGCACCCTCTGTGAGAGGTACAGACCTTATGGAAATAAAATGATTAGAAACAGGAACAAGCCAATGTGGATCAATAGCGATGTGAAGGAGGCAAAAAATAACAAAATGAAAGTGTTTAAGCTTCTTAAACAGGAGAGCAGTGAAGAGGCACTAAAACGCTGCAAGGAAAAAATAAAATGTGTAAAATAGTAATATAGGTCAGCAAAGCTGAAGACAGAAAGACAGAAAGACGAATTGCCATAGAAAGTAAAACTAACCTCAAAATATTCTTCAACTATACAAATAGTAAAAAGACTAAAACTAAAAATGGTGGCCCTTTGAAAAGGAGTGAGAGAGGTATTGTAGAGGACGATGAGGAGAAAGCAAATCTATGGCATTTTTTTCCTCCACCATTCTTAGTAAGGAAAATGACCTTCCTATTAATGGGCAGAGGGATGAGGTAAACTCTACCTTAAATGTTTCTTGTTTAACCCAGGAAGAAGTGCAGCTACGCTTTAAGAAGATTAACATAGACAAATCACCAGGTCCTGATGGTATATACGCTTCAATTCTAAGGAAGTTAAGTATTATGATAGACAGGACTGTATTTGGGTATGTCCCAAAGGATTAGTGCATAGCAAATGTTATGACAATATTTAAAAAGGGTCAAAAAGTGATCCTGGAAACTATAGGCCGGTAAGTTTAACCTCTGCTGTAGGTAAAATGTTTGAAGATTTTCTAAGTGATGCTATCCTGGAGTATCTCACTGAAAATAAATGTATAACGCCGTTCCAGCATGGGTTTATCAAGGATCGGTCCTGTCAGACTAATCTCATCAGCTTCTATGAGGAGGTTAGTTTGAGACGGGAATGGAGTGAGGCACTGGATGTTATATATCTCGATTTTTCTAAAGCATTTGATACTGTGCCACATAAAAGGTTCAGAAGTAAAATGAGAATGCTTGGACCAGAGGAAAATGTTTGCAAGTGGGTAAGTAACTGGCCTAATGATAGAAAACAAAGGGTTGTGATTAATGGTACATACTCAGACTGGATCCCTGTTTCTAGTTGGGACCACAGTGGTCAGTATTCGGCGCTATTTTTTAATGTATACATTATTGACCTTAAAGTAGGATTGCACAGTAGAATATCAACCTGTGCAGATTATACTAAACTGGTTAAAGTAATTAACACAACAGAGGATAATGTTCTATTACAAAGGGATCTGGATAAGTTGGAGGCCTGGGCAGAGAAGTGACAGATGAGGTTTAACATGGATAAATGCAAGGTTATGCACATGGGAAGGAAAAATCCATTCAATGATTACTTGTTAAATGGGAAAACGTTGGGTAAAAGTGACTGGAGAAGGACTTGGGAAACCTGGTGGACAGTAAACTTAATTGTAGCAGCCAGTGTTTTTAATCAAGACTATTTACAAAGTTTTATTATGGAACATTTAGATGCATTGCAGCATAAATATTTCCAAAAAAAAGGACATTGTCTTAAATTCGTTGACATCCATGGGTAGGAAAAAATCCATTCCATGATTACTTTTTAAATGGGAAAAGTGACTGGAGAAGGACTTGGGAATCCTGATGGACAGTAAACATAATTGTAGCAGCCAGTGTCAGGCAGCAGCGGCCAAGGCAAATAGGATTATGGGGTGTATTAAAAGGGGCATAGAGGCACATGATAAGAACATTATTCTCCCATTATATAAATCACGGTCAGACCACACATGGAATATTGGGGACAGTTTTGGGCACCAGTGCACAGGAAAGACATTGTGGAGCTCTAACAGGTTCAAAGGGCAATAAAAATAATGGGTGGACTACAAAACTCAGAATTATGAGCAGGACTAGGGTTATTTTTAGTGTTGAGCGTTATTTGGCCTCGACATGATGATGGTATAGCGACCACATCGACAAGATATTCGATGGTCGAGGGAGATTATGTCATGACCATTAAAGTTAGGGGAGGGGCAACAACACCTTATTCTTACACCCAAAAGGGCTGGAGAAGCGGGGAATTAAACACCCACAACAGTCAAATGGATAGGGTGTACATCTTGGGAAAACACTTAGGTTAAAAAAGTCACACAAAAAATCACGCCCTTACTATCCCTGTCTTGCACCCAGCGGGACCCTTAAACCGCAGACCCAAAAATTAAAAAAGTGCCGGGAAGGCAGTATGATTTGAACCATCATTTTATTTGAATAGCAATAAATTTCCCCTGCCTGGAATGCAGCATGAGCCCCAAACCGCATGACCCTAGATTAAAAAAAAATCCCGGGAAAAAGGGAGTCTTTCAACCCCCATTTTGTTTACTGGACTTTAAACTTAACTGCCCTGTAAGCGTATGCCCGTTAAACCTGTTGCCCCACAGTTTAAAAAAGTGGGGGAAAAGGAGTCTTTCAACCACCATTTTAGTTGAACGGCTTGACTATCCCGTCCTGGGCCACGCATGACCCCCAAACCCTGCATGACCCCAGTTAAAAAAAGGCCCGCAAAAAAGGAGTCTTTCAACCACCATTTTAGTTTACTGGAATTGATATACCTGTCCGGGGCCACAGCAGAGCCCCAAACCTGCATGACCCCAGATTAAAAAGTCCCGGGAAAAAAAGGATCTTTCAACACCTTTTTAGTTTCACGGGACATATACTGTCCCTGTCCGGGGGGTAGCGCTTGCCCTCCGTAGAGTGCGGACCAATTGAGTTTCACTTGGAAATTTTGGGGGTTTAACGCCCCTGTTCACCAGGTGCCCTTTTTTTTGGCATTCTTTTTTCATTTTACTCAACGTGCTGGGGGAAATTGTCTCTGTATTTGTTCTCGTCCGGCTTCATATCAGTCCTCTAATAACCTCATTGGTCAATTTTTTCCTGTACCCCCCCTTGTACAATTCAGGGGAAATTTTTTTACCAGTTTTTTGTACATGCAAGTTTTTTAGTAGTTTAATTCTAGTAAAAAATTTTTAAAATGGGATGGAATCCCCCATGCTTTGTTTTTAAATGGGTTGTCTCAATACGGGATTGATAGCTTTGTTAAAGATCTTGAAAAAAAGTCTTTTTGCAATATGTGGCCATTAACAGTGTCCCCTTTCCTGTTTCTGACAGCACCATCACCCTTGAGCCATCTTGACAATTGTGAAAAAGAAATGTCTTTAGAAACAACTTTTTTTATATCGGCCCTGAAAGGTATAGTGAGCCAGCAAAATGCCCCCCCCAAATTCAAAACAGACCCGACATTTTTGACAATTTGTGAAGAACAAAGCTGTTAGAAAAAAAACATTTTTTTAAAATAGCCCTGAAATTTTGCTGCATTTCAAAGCAGCATGAACCAAAAAATTATAAAAATGATATCTCAGCCACTGTTAAAAAATTGTGAGGGGAAATGCCACTTAAAAGGGGCCACATTCTTTTCCAAAAAGGACATGATTATTGCTGTATCCACAGCAAAATGACCGCAAAAAAAACTAAAATATGACTTCCAGCCACTATTAAAAAATTGGAGAAGAAATGCCATTTAAAAAGCCACATTCTGTTCCAAAGGACCATGTTATTGCTTTTCTCACAGCAACATGCCCCCAAAAAATTTAATAAATATGATTTCTACCACTTTTTAAAAAATTGTGAGGGATAAATCCCACTTAAAACCCACATTTCTTTTCCCAAAGGACCAGTTTAAATGTGTATCTCACGCAACATGCCCCCCAAAAAATTATAAATATGATTTCTCGCCCTAAAAAATTTGTGGGGGAGAAATCCCACTTAAAAGCCACATTTTGTTCCAAAGGCCCATAATTATAGCTGTATCTCACAGCAACTGACCTCAAAACCCTTGACAATGCGAAAACTTTTTAAAAAATAAAGTGAGTAAATGGAATACTGTTTGTCAGAAACCTTGCTGTTTTTACATCTCCTCACAGCAAAACCCGCAAAATGAAAATGTTGGGGAAAAAAAAATAAAAAAAGCAGTAAAAATGATCTTTTAAAAAAAAGTTTTCAAAGGGACCATTTCTTTTGAAGGGATTGAAGTAAACGGCAACTAATTGGTGACCCGGGGAATTGGGGGGACAACATCTCAGGATCCATGCCTGATCATCTTGATGAAAGTCAAAGATCCCCATTATCTGTGGAAAGCCGGAGCGTTTGTCTGTAAAACTCCCCCAGCTGTACTGAAGGGGGCCCTCAGATATGACACTGGGGTTGGGGGGACAATACCCTATGGCTGCGAGCAAGTTGGGCCATTCTCCCTTTTTGATACCCAAAGTTATTGGGTCCGGAAAACATCAAAAAAATCGGTGTTGAGCGCAGATAGCGTGCACCATGATCTTAAGTGGTCCTGTGGTTGGATTGTGCCTGCATTGCATGCTTGGTAGGTGGGAAAAAAGATTGCAATAGCCTAATGCCACCTTGCCTGTGCTGCTGCTGCCGCCGCTCGGCTACTTGGCCTCATGTGTCACTTCGTGATGTTGTTCCCCCGTGACTTTTTTTAAGAACGTGAAAACAGACGCAAAAATGTTCCAGTTGATCAATCACAAGGTTCCATTTCTGCTTTTTTTTCTCTATTTGGGGGATGGAAGGAAAGTGTGATTTTGTTTTTTCCCCTGGATCCCGGAGGGTGGCCACCCCGTAACTGTTGTTCATTTTGATGGGTTAAACGAGGATCATGTTGCAGGAAATGGGGTATCCAAACCCCCTCATGTGGAGATGCAGCCTGATTTAAGCCTTGGGGCGAGGGGGACAGCAAACGATCTTTCCTCATCTTTTTTCCTCCCCCCAAAATTTACGCCAAACCCCTTTTTCCCAAAGGGGGGACGGGTAAGCGGTGTCTAGGAAAACCCCCTCCCCTCCCCCTCCCCCGCTTTTTTCCGGCACAGCTTCAACACAGCCCCGACTTTCCCGAGATGATGCACCTGAGAGCGATGCGCCACCTTGCACTAGCCCGGACCAGAACCCCTGCCTAATAAAGGGGGGGGGGGATGAAATTGTGGAAAATGCGGGGGCCCTTTTGGATTTGACGGGGAGAAAGGCTCCGTGTCCCCTGTGTCCATCTCCTCCTCCTCGCTGGCGGGGGGCCTGTTTTTTAGGTGTCCAACGATCGTTAGAATAAAATCACCCAAAAATGCTCATGCTGAAAGGGGATTTCCCACTGACCATTTTGGTGGCTTCTTCAAAAATGGCAAGGTGGTGCAGAGCTCTTTCCCTGGGCCCCCACTCCGGGGGCTCAAAACCCCAGGTTCCCCACCGCGCTTGTCAGGCCTGTGTCACTTCGTTTCTGCGTAAAGGCATTGCGCTGCTGCCACAATCGCTGGAGCATGTGGGGGTGGATTTCCGGGGTTTTAGGGGTTTCCACGTCAAAATGAGACATTGACGGGGTGGCCGGCTGACGATGCAACGCGGGGCCAGGTGGGAAAAAAGCGGGGTGCAACCCCGGCAAGTGCGAACTTAGACTTGGGAGCCTTTCAGCGGGCTTTCCAGCCCCGGGGGTAGCTTTTTAAAAAATTTCGGGAAACAAAAAGGTTATGACATGTCCCAAAGGCAAGGGATGTGCTCCAGCCTAGGGAAAAAGGGGGGGGCCAGCAGTTTTTTCCCCCTTATCGCACCCCCCCTTGCCTGGCAAAAAGGTTTTCTTGGCACCCAGCCAGCGTTTCGGTTCTTTGGCGGAGACCGTCCACAGCCCCTGACCTGTGTGTGGATGGTCTCCAAGACAGATTAATTTTAACACCCGGCCCGGTTTTCTTGGGCATGTGATGCCACCAAAGGGAACCTTGGGGGGAAAAAAACCCCCGCAACCCTCCCCCGCGGGTTTTTAAGAGGTCGCCGAGCCTGGAGCCAAAACCCTCCCCCAGAGACACCACCCAGCTCACCCAGTGGGCTTTCACAAAAGATATACGGCCTTGGCCCTGCCTTTTCTGTCCATGTGTCGGTGGTCAGAAAGGACTTTTTTCCGGGCCCCAGATGCAGCCCAACCCCGCTTTTAAAATTTTTGAAGAAACTGGCTGGCCAGGGCAGGGACGGCTTTTTCTGGCAAAGAAATGCCTGCTTTGGAAACTGGAATTGGGGGCAGGCAAGGGCCATGACCCTGGGGGAACCCATCTGTGTCCACCAGACCCGGAAAAGGAACATTTCCAAGGCCAAAAGCCTGGCAAGCCGACATTAGGTTTTTTTTTTGGGTTTGGGATAGTTTGGTTTAAAAAATGTTTTTATCTTCCTTTCCCCAAAACCCGGGAAGGGCAGGGGAAAGGGTGGTGCTAGACTGGCCACTCTAAAGGCGGGGCAGGACTCAAACTGGCGGGAAGGAAAAAGGGGTAATGGGTTTTCTGGTGGTGTGGTGGGACTCGGGCGACGGTGGAGGGTGAAAATTTGGGGGCTGATCCCCGAAACTGACTCTGAAGACATGGGGAGCTGAGGAACGCTTGGGGGGTGGTGGAGGAGGGGGGAAAAAGGGTGGGACAGTGGTTGGGGGGCCCGGGGGTCGGGTTTTGGGCCTTTTTTTTGGGCCCAAATGTTTTCCCCCCTTTCAAATTCATGGGATTCGCTGCTTTTGACTAGAAAGTTGGTGGTGGTTAACCCCCTAAGGTTTTTTGCCCCTACTTATGCTTTACGGCAAAGGGGGCATATGGGGCATCGGGTGGGTAATCAGAGGCTTGCTCAAAAAAAGGCCCAGGGTTGAGAGGTCCCGGACCTTTTTTACGGCGAAAAGCGGGGGAGCGGGGGTTTTCGCTTACCCTGGTGGGGGAATCATATATGGACTTCTGCGGGCTTCCCCTTCCCCTTTTTTAGGCGGAAAACCCTTCTGACACAAACCCCCTCGTTTCCTCCTCGTCCAGTGATGAAGGGGGCCCCAAGCCCAAAATTTTGTGAAAGGACCACGTTGGGTCCTTTAAAGTCGCATCATCATCTTTAACACAGGTGACTTTATCGTCCGACATTCTGCATTTCCCGGGGGCTGCGGGGTACAAGCAAGAGGGACTGAAGGCGTTGCCCCACCCGGGCCCCCGGATTTTTTTTCCGATTGACCGCTTCCCCTTTCCTCCCCCCTGATGGCATCAGTAAATGGGCGTCAGAGCAGAGAAAAACCTCCTCTTTTTTGGGCCCCTTGATCTTTTAAAAATGGCCCTTTTGACCCCCCAACCGCATTTTTGAACAAAGAGGGCTTCAAAAAAGGATTATCCCAAAGGGTTTTGGGTTTCACGAGTTGAAAATTTGGGGTTAATTTATGTTGGGGCCCGGTGCTGACGATGCGATGACGGGCATTTTTGGGCCGGACTGGGAGGACCCAGGAGGTAAATGGGGGATGCCCGGTTTTCATTAACCAAATGAAGGACAGGTTTGGGGACGCTGTTTTGGGTTTCTGAATTCACAGGGTTTCCCGACCCGCGATGACAGGCCCGACGGTCCTGGGAAATACGGGTCCCCTGGCATGCGTGTTGCCGCCGCAGTGGAAGGAGCACCTTTTTCTGGTACCTCTAC
>JAODAL010066797.1:0-17597 GCA_025379985.1 Phyllomedusa bahiana
CCCCCCCTCTGAGGGCCAACGGGGCTCAGAGCAGAAAAATTTCATCCTCTTTGCCTTGGCTTTGAAATGCCTTCTGACCCCAACCGCATTTTTTCATCAAAGAGGTCTTCAAAAATGGATTATCCACAGTGGGGTACACGAGTTGACATTTGGCTGCCTTTTGCTTCACTTGGACGGATGCTGATGATGCTGATGACACATTTGTGCCGGGACTGGGAGACAAGGAGGTAAGACTGCTGGATGCAGGTTGCATTAACCACTGAAGAACAGATTGGCGACGCTGTTCGTTACTGAGATTCACAGGGCCCTGACCCAGCGATGACAGGCCTGACGGTCCGGCAACCGACAAACCCCTGGCATGCGTGTTGTTGACAGCATAGGAAGGAGCACCTTCTCTCCGTACCTCAACCTTCATGTCCTACCTCCCTCTTTGCTCGCTTACCACCTGCATTCGCTCTATTTCAGAAATAATAATTTTTAAAAAGTATGGAAGATTTTTTAAACAGTCCTCTTCTTGAAAAAACACAAATCACAGCTATTCTTAAATCCCTCTAATTTCCTACAGGCAACTAGGATTAAAAACTGAAATGTTTCTTGCGAATACCTGTGAAATGCGTCTGTGAAGAACCTTAAACAAAATCAACATGTCTCCTTAGTCCCAGGATTACAACTGCCCAGTAGGATTAGGAATTGATAGTTTTCAACAAAATATCATACAAGTGCGCTATCTGCGCCAAACTGAGATTCACTGAGTACAATAAAATTATTCAGAAGTTACACGGATTGCGTTTTTTGCAGCAATGACAAACGAGAACAGCTACTAGAGAATTTTTCTATCAGAATTGTCGTACAGGGTGGCTATTTGAAAAAAACTAGGTGTTTTTTGCACCTATAAATACACCTGCGGTGACGTCAAAATTGCTGTATTCAAATTTAAGTGCAAGGTGGCTCTATGGACAAAACTGGGCCGCACCAAAATGAAAAAAACACCTATCTGAAATGTATACAGCTAAGAAATGGAGTTTTTTCCACCTATAAATACACCTGCATTGACTACAAAATTGCTGTATTAAATTTAATTGCAAGGTGGCTCTATGAACAAAATTGGGCCGCACCAAATTGAAAATAAAACACCTATTTGAAATGTATACTGATAATAAAAGACGTTTTTTGTAAACCCATAAAATACACCTGCGTGACGACAAAATTGCTGTATTCAAATTTTAAATGCAAGGTGGCTCTATGAACAAAACTGGGCCGCACCAAAGGAAAAAACACCTTTTTGAAATGTATACTGTCAGGGAAATCGGGGACCACACAAAAGACACAGACAAGGGGGCCCCTGACACGGGCCCCACCTCTGTCCCCCCTTTTTGGGGGAACCCGACCCCTTAATGGGCCACCCCCCCCCAAACCGGAAGACGACCCTGCACGAAAAAGGGTTTCGTTTCAGACAGGACAAACATACACGGGAAAATAAACTGTCGGGGGGTAAAGAAGTCGCCCAACAAACGGCAAAAGGGTTTACAGAGTCGTGAGACAAAGAGAAAAACCCGGGGGGCGGTCCAAAGTGGGCAACATTACGGGCAGCAGGTACAAGACGTGAGACAAAGGGGATAACCGGGGTCCAAAGCGAAAGGTCAGGAGAGCAAGAAACAAAAAAAAGAGCACGATCTATAGGGCAATGACCAAAATTACAGGCAAGACGGGGAAGGAAGCAGAGACCTTATATACATAGGACAGATAAAAGGGTTATAACTGAGGCAATAGGCAGAAGGAACAAAAGACAGAGGGGAAATAAAAAGGGTTTTTCACCCCATGAAGGAAAAAAAATTTAACCCGAGTGTGCTGGAAATTCCTGACTACGGCGTTGGCCAGGAATAAATTTAAGCACCCACACAGAAAAACCCAAATTCACACTAGTGAAAAAAAACAAAAGTCTAAGTAAAAAACCTTTGGTTTTACGTCGTACGGGCCGGGGCCGGCGACCAGACCCCAAAAGTGGGGTTTTTTCGGGCAAACAAGCCCTTACCCCCCCCCCCCCCCCTTTATGGGGGGCCCCCGGGCCCCCTCAGAGCCTCTAATTTTAGCAAAAGGGGTTTGGGAAATTTTTCCCCTTACAGCTTTGGGGGCATATTTCACTGGGGGGACTCGAAGGGGGAGATATTTGGGGCGGGGCGCGTTTACCACTAGGTTTTTTGATTCTTTGTTGGGGTTTTTTTGAAATCTTTTTACTCTTTCCCCAACTTTTGCACAGTCAATTTAAAGCGGATTTTATTTTTATTTTTGCAACCTTAACAGGAAAAGTACAGAATCGGCCCCTTTTCCCAGCCCAAAAAAAGACAGCTCAGACGGGGCAGAACTCAGTAAAACCCGGGAGTCCCAGGAAAAATACCCCGGGGAACAAAAATTTTTTAGGTTTTTTTAATAAAAAAAAATGGGAAAACTTCCCCCTCCGGGGGGAAGATTTTGTTTTAAACTTTTCCCCCGGGGTGGGGGGTCATGGTGCAATCATCAGGCTGGTGCGGGGGCAATTATCAGTAACATCCTTTAAAATGTCAGATTTACATTCTGAAAAAATCGTGTGGATTTAAATTTCAGCACACACCAAGGGAAACAACCCAAACCCTTTTAAAAAGCACCCATTGAGTCACCCCCTTTTATCAACTCGGTGGTCCTCCATCAAAAACGGATTATGGAGGCAGCCGGGCAACCCCAAAAATAATAACCCACGAGTTTTTTTTCCCTGACAAAAAAAAGAAAGTTTTTTCCTATGCAACTCCCAAAAAATTTAAAGGGATCCACAATACGAAAACTTTTTTCTTTCCCCCCATTTGGGGGGTAAAACAAACCCCCAAACAAAAAGGGAGAACACAATGGAACAAATTCCCCAAAAAAAGCCTGGAAAAACAACCAAACTGATGAAACTAAACAGCACCCAGTCGATCAAAGCTTGACAAAAAAAAATTAAAAAAAAGACCAGGTTACGGGGCAAAAAAAACTTATTCCAGGTTAGGAGGTACCTCATACCCAATTACCTTCCCGGAAAATTGCTCGGGTTTGGCGTTTCCTTTCGGGGCTTGGGCCTAGTCGGGCAGTCTTTTTGAAAATGGTCAGTTTTCCGCAAAAAAAGCACAAGGATTCTCCAACGGTGTCTCCCCCTGGGGCACAGATTTAAAACCCCAAAAAAATTGGTTCCTTTTTGGAGTAGGCATGAGGAAGAAGAGGAGAATTTTAGAGAAGAGGAGGAGATTTTTTCAGAAAAAAATGACTAATTGAAAAAACGAACCCCTTTTTTTTCCCTACATCTTCCCCCCAGTCTTTTGCAAAGGGCACAGCTAGAGCTATAAAGTCATTTAGGGTTTAGAGGGTTGGGTGGCTGGACCAGCATCCTTTCCCCATCAGACAGCCCTTGTCTGAAGAGGGGTTTTTTGGGGTTATCAGACCACCCGGTCACAGTACACCATGGGGGAACTCAGAACAAAATTCTTCGGCCGAGCAGCGGCCCCGCTGAATAGATAGCAGGTGAGTTTCTGCCCATGCCACACGGTTAGGATTATCATAGACATGACCTAAAGCCTGAAAAAATCTGTCAATTGAACTCCACTCTGGGGCTTCAGGGGGCATAGCTAGTGCGCAATCCTGAGGTGGGCCATGGAGGGGAGAACCACAACCGCTACTTTTTCTGCCTCAGTGGGAAAGTAGTTAAAGCGAAAAAACAGGTGACAGGATTCCCTGAAAGTTCGGAACCTGTCGGGATTTCCATCCGGTAGAAGCATCTTAGATTTGTAACGGACGCTGGGATTCACAAACGCAGGGGCAGATACGGACACCGACGGAGCGGCAAGTCCAGGTACTGGGGTTGTTATGGTGGCCAAACGCTGCAAGATTTGATTTATAAGTCCCGCCATGCCCTGGAATTGGGTTGTCAACTCCTCTAGGCAGTCAGTGACCGACAAGTTGGTACTCATGTTGAACCGCCAGGGGAGTTGATTAGGGTAAGGGCCTGCTATTATGTCAGGGACTATCAGGGACACACACAAAGACACAGACAAGTGAGGCCCTGACACTGGTCCCAGCCTCTGTCCCTGCCTTTTGGGGAACCCGACTCCTTAATAGGCTGGCCCCCAAACCCAGAAGACTGATGGCTGCACTGTATAGGTTTGCGATACAGAGATGACAAACAGACAAAGAACGTTAAACGTAGTAGGTCGGTCCGAAGTTGGCAGCAATACGGGCAGCTAGGTACAGACTCGTGAGACTAAAAGAGAATAACCGGGGCGGTCCAAAGTCGGCAACAGTACGGGCAGCGAGGACAGAAGACGTGAGAGACAAAGAGGATAACCGGGGGCCCAAAAGCGAAAGGTCGGGAGAGCACAGAAACAACAGAAAGAACAGGCGAACTATGGGGCCCAATGAGCCAAAATAGCAGGCAAGACAGGAAGGAAGCAGAGACCTTATATAGGAGCAGATGAAAGGTAGAACTGAGGCAATAGGCAGAAGGAACAAAAGACCAGATAGGATAAGAAGGCTGTCACTCAAGAAGGAACAAAAATTAACCACGAGTGTGCTGGAAGATTCCTGGCCACGGGCATTGGCCAGGATTCAATTAGCACCCAGCACAGAATAACCCAGTTCACACTAGTGATAAGAAACATAGTCTTTAGTCAAAAACCATGGTTTACGTCGTACTGGCCGTGGCCAGCGACCAGAGCCAAAAGACGGGGGTGTTTCAGGCACAATCATGATATATACGGATAATAAAAGGAGTTTTTTCACCTATAAATACACCTGCGGTGACTACAATATTGCTGTATAAAATTTAAATGCAAGGTGGCTCTATGAACACAACTGGGCCACACCACCGTGTGAAAAACTCCTAATTGAAATTTATACGGATAATAAAAGGCGTTTTTTGCACCTATAAATACACCTGCGGTGACGACAAAATTGCTGTATTCAAATTTAAGTGCAAGGTGGCTCTATGAACAAAATTGGGCCGCACCAAAGTGAAAAAAAACTGTACAGCGCTAGATGCTCCTTTAAAATTCTCAGCCTAAGTAACTAAAAACTGAAATCTCTAATCTACCTAAGTTCTAATGTTCACAGCTAAAAGCATAGCTGTCTGTGTGAACAAATAGAACAGTTTCGCTGAGCTGTTTTGAGAGAGACCGAGCACACGTCTTGCTTTATGATACACAGACACATATGGAGGCTGAACAGGAAGGGCTGTTCTATGTAAAACAAGGTCATGTGATTTTTCCAGCCAATCACCACCATACACATCCCAGTCATGATGTCGCACACCCAGCTCACCCTGCTCTATTCTCTAAGCTGATTTGCTGGCCACCAAAATGACAGGAAGCGCTGAAAATGGCGTGATATTAATAGATTATGCGCAGATTTTCACCTAAATTATCGCGTGATCGAAAAACTCAGATCAACATAAAAATTTAGCCGATTTCAACTTTGTCGATAATAATTGCTCAACACTATTCACAATTCTATTATTGATATATATTAATATGGTTATGGAATTTTCACATTAATCATATATTCTAATAGTATGATCTTATACAATTCTTTTTTATATTTATATCACATTTATATTTCAGGCTACACCTCTCACATTTAGAACTACTTTGTCTTTTCAACTTTTTCCTTTTTAATTTATTTATTTATTTTTTTCTTCTGTTGAAAAGCCCTATACCTATAACTTCTCCTGTGCGACTCATTCATGGCATGAAACATGGGGATGTGCCATGGCATGTGTCTATGCAGATTGCTGACAGGGTACTCAATAAGAAGTATATTCATTCTCTGAAACATGTCTTACACCCCTGAGTGAAAAAGATGCATCAAATTTCTTGTGTACACAATTGATGATTTAATCGATTATTTACCACTTTGGGATAATTGACAGTAATCGGCATAATACCAATCAGCTTTCTGTATCTGCGAGGCTCCTATTGAGCATTGCATAATAGACAGTTGGGCATTGCATAATAGACAATTGGGCAAATAATAACTGCAACTAGCCTTGTTTATGTGAAAAGAAACCTCCCCTTTTTTTTTTTACCCATTTCAGCAATAAATGTTTTTTTTTCTTTCCTTTTTGTCTCTCCTAACTCATATAATAATTGGAAATATTGAGCACACTTTAGAATTATATTTTTTGCACATGGCACTGCAACATAGTATACAATTTGTGAAATAGGTATTATATTTTAACAATAAGTATTTACATTTATAGGACACTCTTTTTGTATGTGTGCTCCGTTTACTATGGCATCTATTTTTAAACTCTGGTTTGTATAAGGTGCACAGTGACTTTCAGTTGTCATGGGGGCGCTCTTTTTTGACTGCGCCGGACCAATTTCTTATGATGCGATGCGGTGATGGGCGCTTTATATAATTTTTCCAGTTTTTAAAATGATGCTTTCTAATTAAATTTTTTGAACTGCGCCTGCGCACCTTTGGGACGCGATATGTTTTGATCTGTGTATCGCGCTTGTGTAAATTCTTGCGGGGCGGAAGTGAGCGATGTATTTTTGCATTTGTGTACATCTTTTTTCCGGACGCCGGAGTTTTGGTAAAGCAGTGCTGCAGCTTTAGGTAGGGATTTGTCTGCTATGCTCTAATTACACCTTCTATTGGCCAATAGAATGAATTGGGGGTGGTTTTTCAATTAGATGATTATGTATATATATGGACCTTCTGTGTTGTATCATGAAGCCTCTTGAGAAAGCTTGGCGAAACGTGCGTCGAGGCTATCCCATTTCCTTGGCAGTGCATCTCCTCCATTCCTGTATACACTTGGTAATGTATTGTGTGTGAGAGGTGTGGCATTATTGTATGCCCATCTTGATGTGTCAGTAGAAGCTAAAAGAAAACTATGGTCTCCGGCACTCGTCTATTTCAACCTCCAAGAGGCATAAGGAATTAAAACATGTATATGTAAAATATATTTAGTTGGAGCAAAAAAACTCATGAAAAGGCTATAAAACCGAATACAAACATAAAAAAATAAAATCACTAACGACGCGTTTCTCGCCGAGACCGGCGCTACCTCAGGAATTGTGATTTCAAAAATGCCGGGAAAAGGCCGTCATTTAAATCTATTCAGCACTTCTCATTGGGCGGTGAAGCCAGCCAATGAGATTGCAAGCAACAAAAGACCATGTTATCCAGAAAAAAATCCTCACACAGCACTTCAACAATTCAATGGTCTTTATTCCCCAATAGTGCAACATTTCAGCTCATTACTGAGCCTTTCTCAAGCAATAGTATAGTGCCAACACTTCATTTAAATACAAGTGAACAACCAAATGTGAAATAAGTGACATCTGTGTTAATTAATCATACATAATAGCTGACATCATAAAAGTGAGAGAACAATATACATATTAACCACGTGTTATATTCATTCTAATACAATGATTATACTGTGTAAATACCTCATACAATGTGTTTAAGTGACCGCAGTATCACGGAGTTCGGCGTTCTCAAAACCTAATTGCGCATGTCAGAGAAGCTCATCTCGCGAGATCTCGCTCCTCAACATACTAGATGCCGGAGACAAATGCAAAGCATCGGCGAAGAAAACTTAGTGGTAAATATTTCTTCACATGTCTTAACTGATACTGAAAATGCAATTTTGTCATGTGGATTATCTTTCTGTCATAGGAATAAGATTGATTGGTTTCAATTAGAAACCGATTTGAATAATTTTTTTCGTAAGATCAAATTAAAGGTATTGTTCTCTGAACAAACAAGGGAAACTGGTAATGAAAACAAGAAGGGTGTAGAAACCGATAAAAAACAGGAAGAGAGGCAAAAATTCTCCCTCATTACACAATACACCTCAGCAAATCCTGAAATTAAGAAAGTGCTTCAAAAACACTGGGGCCTGCTAAAGAAAGATGCTTTCCTGGGGCCTCTCGTTCCGGAGAGACCATCTCTTATATACAGGAGGGCTCCAAATATTAAAAATCTAGTAGCCCCAAGCCAGATTAAAGGCCAGCAAGATACAACTAATAAGGAGTTTATACACCTGGGCAGCTCTGCATGTGGTTCCTCAAACTGCTTGTGCTGTAATAGCATTAATAATACACAGCACTTCACATCCAGTATAACTAAAGAAATTTACAACATCAAACAGAGTCTACACTGCAAAAGTAGTTTTGTTATCTATATTATTGAGTGTAGTTGCCGCCTCCAGTATGTGGGTCGCACAATAAGACCTTTACACATGAGACTCAATGGCCATAGAGCCTGCATTAAACGAGGGGAACTCAAACAGAGTATCGCCTGCCACTTCCTGGAACATCACAATCAGGATTTAAGTCTTCTAAGAATCACCCCTATAGATCAGGTCCCGCAGCACAAAACCAATAGGTTTCAGCCAGGGGCGTAACTAGAGAAGCCTGGGCCCCAAAGCAAACTTTTGGATGGCCCCCCCTCACCCACCTCCCTGACCACGACCATGTACCAGGACATGCTGTTAGATACCTCACCATACATCTCACCATCATACTGCTACCAATCAAATCCTACTATACTAAGACTAGCATTACCAATAACGCTATTACATAAGGACCTGATTATATCACCAGAACACGACCACAAATTACCACCAAATAGTGACTGAATAATACCCCTACACTATTACTGATCAGTCTACAAAGACCAATACTGTCTAATAATAATAATATATAATAATATAGTGACCATATAGTGGTATATACCAGTGTACACAGGCTCTGCAGACTGTATATTACCGCAATACAGTGACCATATAGTGGTAGACACCAGTGTACACAGGCTCTGCAGACTGTATATAACCACCATACAGTGACCATATAGTGGTAGACACCAGTGTACACAGGCTCTGCAGACTGTATATTACCTCCATACAGTGACATATAGTGGTAGACACCAGTGTACACAGGCTCTGCAGACTGTATATTACCTCCATACAGTGACCATATAGTGGTAGATAGCAGTGTACACAGCCTGTGCAGACATATAAGTGATTACAGTGCAGTTACATCTTGTGACTCACAGGTGACGTTTCTCTGACCAGTCATTGACTTTCCCCTTTGTTCTGCATCCGGTCCAGTCCGCCATCATGATGACATCTCCCGACCACTTGTCCCTGCAGATTTAGACACAAATATCTTAGAATCCTGACTTTTCCAGCACCTGCTCCCCTGGCTATATGGGGTCCATTTAGGCAGGCAGGGTTTAGATAGGATATATGGGGCCCCAAATAGGCAAGGTTTAGGTAGCCAAGAGAGTGCCCATATAGGCAGGCAGGGTTTAGGTAGCTATAGGGAGCCATACAGGTAGACAGGGGTTAGGTGGGCTATAGGGGCCATATAGGTAGGGTTTAGGTAGCTAAAAGGGCACCATATAAGTAGACAGGCAGGCTTGTGGGGGTATACAGGCAGGCTTGTGGGGGTATACGGCAGGCATGTGGGGGTATACGGCAGGCATGTGGGAGTATACGGCAGGCATATAGGGGTGTAGAGGCAGGCATATGGGGGCTGTAGAGGCAGGCATATGGGGGCTGTAGAGGCAGGCATATGGGGGCGTATAGCCAGGCATATGAGGGCATATAGGCAGGCATATGGGGGCGTATAGGCAGGCAGACATATAGGGGGCTGTATAGGCAGGCATATAGGGGGCTGTATAGGCAGGCATATAGGGGCTGTATAGGCAGGCATATGGGGGGTATAGGCAGGCATATGGGGGGGTAAAGGCAGCCATATGAGTGGGTATAGTCAGGCATATGGGGGGTATAGGCAGGCATATGGGAGTATAGACAGGCATATGGGGGGTATAGGCAGGCATATGGGGGGGTATAGGCAGGCATATGAGGGGGTATAGGCAGGCATATGGGGGTATAGGCAGGCATATGAGGGGGTATAGGCAGCATATGGGGTAGGTAAAATAAGAAATCCCTTACTTACCTCGGTCCACGCTCCCCCGATGCGCCGCTCGTTCCGTTCTGCTGCTTTCCCTGCAGCCTCTGCGCTCAGCGCGGGCGGCGCGGTGATGTGACGTCACCGCGCGCACCCACGTGACCACAGAGCGCCGGCAGGGGGAAGTAGCAGAGCGGAGTGATCGGCGCTCCTTTCTGCTAGCTCCAGCCAGCGCTGCCTCTGAACGCTCGGGCCGGAGGCACACCCGCACCCCAAGCGGCTTCTCCCGCTGCGAGCCGTGCCGCGACCTGGTCCTCGGGCTACGGGCGCGCTCGCAGCTCTGTTCACTTACCTCGCCACGCTCCTGCTGTGCTTCGGGCGCGTGCTTCTGCGGCCGGACGCGCGATCGGCCCCTAGCGGGCGCGCGCGGTGCTGCAGCTCAATTTATAGTGACAGCGCATCGGTGATTGGTCTCACCAAGCGCTGACCCTATTTAAGCCCTGCCTCTTCCTCATCACCTTGCCAAATCGATAGTGCCCTGTGCCTTGAGAGGAAGCGTTCCCATTGTGTCTTTGCGTTTACTGTGTACCGTTCCATTGCCTCCGTCCCTCGACCACGAACCATTGCCGCCTGTCCTGACCTTCTGCCTGTCCCCGACTGCGAGCCTGCCTTATGATTTTGTACCACGCCACACTATTTTCATATTGTATATTTCTGACACTTAACATTTCACTTTCTTTCTGACATGGATTTTACCATGTTTGAATCACATTCAATACTAAGTCACATTCAATAAGGGTATGTTCACACGGCGTACAATACGATCGGGAGAAATGACATGTCAGTTGTTAGCGGCGCTTACGCACCTCTGACAATGCGTCTCGATGGGGCCAGCCGGGTGCCGACCCCCCTGCTTTGGAATTACGTCCTCACCGTTACCACAGCGCGTGTTTCCAAAAAACTTGTGGATAAAGTGACAGACACTTATTACTTGTACTTATTTCATGTTTATTTTACTTTATTACTTATAATGTGTCTCTACCTGTATTTATGCAGGCTTAGTGCTGGTTTTCATTAAGTATAGTAAGACACTTGGGGCGACATGTATGAACGGGCTTTTCGCCCGTTTTTTGGCGTATACTGTGCCTCCCAGCCCGAATCCCGCTGTCGGACGCGGGGATTCAGTGTTAGGCGCAGTGTTCGCCACTTTCAGCTGCGCCCCGCATGAAGGGGTGGGCAGTGGGCGCAGTGTGGGCGCGGGGTAGGCGGCTCGCTTGAAAACTCCGAGGCATGTACGATGGCGAGTCGGCAAAGCGAGGCGGAGTGCAGCGCTCGGCAGCTCCGACAAGCAGACCTGGTTTTTTTTTGGTCAAAATCCTCCGACAGGGGCGAATTTGAAGCGGGAAATCCGAACATGCGAGGAAGCAGATAGAAGATCGCGACAGAAATCTCGGCGCTCCACTCCATGCAGCAGGAGTATGATTCCGAAAAAATCGCCTTTATAAAGGTGGAAAACAGTGTCAGAAAAGAGCTGAACGTAAAAAATTAACATAAAAAAAAAAAAAACACTTTCCAAAACTCTAGAAAACGCGCAAATCAAGAATTATGAAAGTGGAAATTGTCGGGAAATACAGTAATTCAAATTCTGAAACCTATTCTCATTGGTCGGCATAAACCGGCCAATCAGAATAGGAGCGACAGTGAACCATTAAAATCTATGGGGAAGGGTTGACCAATCAGAATCCACGGCGGGAAAATCAAAATACACTAAAAGACAGAAAAGAGCTGATGGCTGAGCTAGCGGGGGCTTGGCTACTCGGCCAATCAAATAGGAGCGACAAAGACCCATTCTAGTCTATGGAGAAGTTTAGACCAATCAGAATCCATGGCGGGATAATTCAAAATACAATAAAAAGACAGAAAAGAGCTGATTGGCTGAGCTAGTGGAGGCTTGGCTATCCCAGCCAATCAGAGCGCGAGCTACTTCTCCCATTATAGTCATGGAGAGATGGACGCACTGAAATCTCGGCGCTCAGCGCCGTGGGGGCAAAGAAGTATTAATCAAAAAATTTTTTTATTAAATGTAAAACATTATCAGATAAAGAGCCGAACCCTCTTTAAAATAAAACAGTTTAAAAAAAACCCAACAACCCTTTGTCCCGAGACCGGCGCTACTGGGAATTCAATAGAGGAATCGCCGGGGAAATACAGAAATTCAAATTGTTTAAAGCTTTTCCTTTTGTCGGCAAAAACCAGCCAATCAGAATAGGCGACAATGTCCCATTATAACCTATGGAGGAGAATTGCCCAAAAAAGAATGGGATGACAATGTCCCATTATATCCTAGGAGAAAAATTGACCAATCATATTCAAAGGCGGGACAGTTTCAAAATACAGTAAAAAGCAAAACGACTGATTGGTTTTAAGCGCGGGGGGTCGTCCATTATAACACTGCGAAGTTTTTACCGATGTGAATAAAACGAATATAATATGGGGGTAAAAGAACAAAAAAAAATTTAAAACAATAAAATCATGTTTTTCTTATTTTCGTTCACCCAACAATTTATCCCTTGCTAACGAAAATAAAGAAATAAACAGATTTTTTGTTTAATTTTTTTTTTTTTGTTTCCCAAATTATTTTTCATTTTTAGTGTTAGCATTGCGTGGCTATCGAGATCGATCGATGGTCGATAGTCGGCCGCTATCGATAAGGTTTTTTTGATAGTGACATCTTAGCGCGATGCCAATAAAGGGGTATGGGAGAGCAACAACACCTTTATTATTACACCCAAACAAGGCCCGGGGAAGCGAAATTAACATCCCACAAAGTCAAAGGATACTGCTACATCTTTGGGAACACACTTATTATAAAGTCACAGAAAAAAAAATCACAACCATTAACTATCCCGTCTTGTACCACAGCCTGACCCTTAAACCTCATCACCCACAAATTAAAAAGTGCCAGAAGGCATATGATTTGAACCACAGTTACTTGAACTGGACATTGAATTCCCTGTCCCGGGGAACCACATGACCCCCCCAAAACCCGCATGACCCCCACATTTAAAAAGTGCCGCAAAAAGGAATCTTTCAACCCCCAATTTTAGTTGAACTGGACATTGACTATACCTGCTCTGGGGCCCCAAACATGAGCCCCAAACCTGCATGACCCCCACATTTAAAAAGTGCCGGAAAAAGGAGTCTTTCAACCACCATTTTAGTTTCACTGGACATTGACTATACCTGTGCTGGGCCACAGCATGAGCCCCAAACCTGCATGACCCCCAGATTTAAAAAGTGCCGGAAAAAGGGATCTTTCAACCACCATTTTAGTTGAACTGGACATTGACTATACCTGTCCGGGCCACAGCATGAGCCCCAAACCCCTTCATGACCCCCCATTTTAAAAGTCCCGGGAAAAAAGGATTTCCTTTCAAACCCCCAAATTTTAGTTGAAGGGACATTGACAAAACCTGTCCGGGCAACGCATGACCCCAAACCTGCAGGGGCCCCCCCACATTTAAAAAGTCCCGGGGAAAAAAGGATCTTTAAACCCCTTTTTTTTAATTTTTCAGGGACATTGAAAAAACCCTTGCCCCGGGGCCCCCACATGACCCCCCAAACGTGCATGCCCCCCACATTTAAAAAGGGGCCGGGGAAAAAGGAGTCTTTCAACCCCCCTTTTAGTTAAAATGGGACTTTGACAAAACCGGTCCTGGGCCCACCCATGCCCCGGGGCCGGATTAACAGGGGGTGCGGGGGAAAGCCCAGGCTGGCGTCCGTCCTTCTATTAAACCCAGGGTTAAAATCCCCTGATGACCCGGGCAACAAAAAAAATGCGTGCTAAGCGGGGATTTGGCGGGGGGAAGCGGAAGTGTGAAAAACCCCACCCTTTCCCTGGGAACACAGTAAAATACCTGGGTCGCTTGCCCCCCCGTATGAGTGTGGCCCAATTGAGCTTCACTTGGAAATACTGGTGGTTAACGCTCCTTTTTACACCCAGGTCCCCTTTTAAATTTGGCATTCTTTTTTCTTTTTAACTAAACGGCTGGGGGAAAAATTGGTTTTCTGTACTTTTTTCTCTGCCCGGCCCCCATACCCCAGGTCCTTTAAAAACCCTACTTCGGGCCAATTTTTCCCCCTTAAACCCCCCTTTTGTAAAATTAAAAGGGGAAATTTTTTTTTAAAACCAGTATTTGAATTTGAAAAGTTTTTTAGAACTTTAATTCTAGAAAAAAAATTTTTAAAATAGGATGGAATCCCACCATGCTTTGTTTCTTTTTCATTGTTTTAAAAGGGGCCGGGTCCCCAATACGGGGAAATTGATAGCTATTTTAAAAGACTTGCAAAAAAAAAAGTCATTTTGCAATAGGGTGCCCCTTTAAAAACATGTCCTCCCTTTTCCGGTTTCGGACAGCCCCATTACCCTTGACCCAAACTCTTAAAAAAATTGTGAAGAACAAAGGGTCTTTTTGGGAAAAAACCCAATTTTTTTAGAATGGGCCCCTGTGTATAGCTGCATTTCCCAGCAAAATGCCCCCAAAAAAATTCAAGCTGCCCTTGACCCCATTTTGGTAAATTTGTAAAGAAAAAAATTTTCTGTTAAAAAACCCAACTTTTTTTTAGAATAGGACCGCAGTATGCTGCATTCACGAAAAAATTCCCCCCAAAAAAATTCAAACCCAAAACCCTTGACCCCATTTTGGGGGTAAATTTTGAAGAACAAATGTCTTTTTGAAAAAAACTTTTTTTTAAAAATTAGGCCCTTGTAGTATTGCTGCTTTTCAAAGCAGCATGCCCCAAAAAAAATTATAAAATAAATTTTCCAGCCACTTTTAAAAATTGTGAGGGAAAAAATGCCACTTAGAAGCCAAAATTCCCTGTTCCAAAGGACCATAATTATAGCTGTATTTCACAGCAACATGACCCCAAAAAAAATTTAAAAAATTTATGACTTCCAGCCAATATTAAAAATTTTGAGGGAGAAATGCCACTTAAAGTCACATTTTGCCCAAAAGGGCCTTTGATTATTGCTGTATCCACACAAAAAGACTAAAAACCCCTTTTGAAAAAGCGAAAATTTCCCTTAAAGGAAAAAGGAGAAAAATGGAATACGGTGTTGTCATAAAACCTTCCCGTTTTTTAAAACGTCTCCTCCACAAAACCACAAAATGAACGTTGGGAAAAAAGAAAAAAAAATTGCAGTAAAAAATGATCATTTTAAAAAAAAGTTTTAAAAGAGGCCCATTTCTTTTTGGGAAAAGGGGAAATTTTGAAGTAAATGGCAACAAATGGGTGCCCCTGGGAAATTGGGGCCCAACATCATCAAAACCCATGTCTGATTCATTTTTAATTGAAAGTCAAACGTCCCTTTTAATCTGTGGAAACCCGGGGAGGGCGTTTGTCTGTAATAAACCCTCCAGCTGTGCAAAGGTCCGCTCAGTTTATAGCTGGCTGTGGGCGGGGCAAAACCTCTATGGCGTGACGACCACCCGGGGGCCCAATTCGTCCTTTTTGGTACCCGGAAGTCTTTTTGGGTCGGAAAACACATAAAAAAAACTTTCGGTTTTGAGACGCAGTTAGCCCGTGGCCCCTTGATTTTAAAGCTGATTCTGTGTGTTGGATGTGTGCCCTGCATTGCATGCTTTGGGTGAGGTGGTAAAAAAAAAGATTGCCAAGGTCCCCCTTTGGGTTCTGCCCCCCTTTTTCCTGTGCTGCCGCCCCTACTTGGAAATTCCCTACGCTGTAAAGTCGCTATTTTGGGTTCCCCCCCGTGGACTTTTGGGGGAAACGTGAAGCGACGAAACCAGGGGTTCCAGTTGATCAATCAGCAAGGTCCTTTTCCGGCATTTTACTCTCTATTTGGGGGGGTGGGAAGGAAAATGCTGATTTTGTTTTGTACCGGGGAAAACCCCGGGGGGTGGGCCCCCCGTAACTGTTGTTCATTTTGATGGCCCTTAAAAAAGCGGGGGGATCATGTTGGGGGGAAAAAAGGAGCATCCAAACATCAAATTTAGAAGGGTGGGGGCCCTTTATTTCCCCGCCTCTGGGTCGAGGGGCACTAGCAAACTGATTTTTCCTCATCTTCCTCCTCTTTCCTCAAAATTTGCGCCAAACCCCTTTCCAAGGCAGGGGACGTCGGTTTAAAATCGGTGCTAGGAATACCCCCATTTCCTTCCCCCTCCCTCCCCAAACCCCCCGGCATAGCTTCAACACAGCCCTGACTTGCCTGAGATGGCCCCTGAAGGGTGGATGCGCCACCGCACTAGCTCTGGACCCCGAAACCCCGCCTAATGAAGATCGATGAAATTTTGAAAAATTTCGGGCCCCTTTTTGGGTTTTTACGGGGGAGAAAGCTCCGTGTCCGCATCTGTGTCCTTTTCCTCCACCGTCGCTGGCGGGACCCGTTTTTTCAGAGTGTCCCAAAAGATGTTTACAGAACTAAAAACAAAAAAAAATGCTCATGCTGACAAGGGCCTTTTTCCGCACGTCCATTTTTGGGGGCTCTTCAAAACGGCAAGGGGTGGGGGCAAAAACTCTTTCCCCCTGCTCCACCCCCCTCGGTGGTTCAAAAACCCCCAGGCCGTACCGGCCCGCTTGTTTACCAAGGTCACCTTTTGTTACCCGCGTAATGGCAATTTCGCTGCTTTCCCCAATCGCTGGAGCATTTTGGAGGGGGGGAAATTCCCCGTGTTTTCCACGTCAACAAAGAAAACGGGTTTCGGGAAAGGGGGCGATTTCTTTCAATGCAGCCCCGGGACGAAGCAGGGTTTCGAACGGCGGAAAATGCGGGAAATCAGACCTCTGCCTTTTTTCCCCAGGCATCCAGACCCGGGGAGCTCTTTTGAAATTTCTGGACGACAAAGGGTTTATGACATGTGCCAGGGAAGGATGTGCTCCAGCCAACCCATCTTTTTAAGGGGAGCCCGCAGATTTTCGCCGTTATCGCAAACCACCTTGCCTTTGGGCCCAAAGGGTTTTTGTCACCCCCGCCCGCGCCCGGTCCCCCCGTTGCTTTGAGCCGTTTCCCCAGCTCTTGACCCTTTTTGGGGACGGCTCCAAGGGTGAATTTAAAAATTCCCAAAACGGCCCCGGGGTCTCTGGCCGTGATTTCCAAACCCGGGGGGCCTTTGGGGGAAAAAAGGGCCCCGCCCCTCCCGCGGGTTTTGAAAAGGGGTTTTTCGCCGGGAAGGGGTTTCCCTGAGAGCCACCGTCAAAACCCCCAAAAAACTTCCCCCAGCTTTTTACCCGTGACTGTACAGGATATTTGCGGGGCCTTTGGGTGTGCCTTTGTCCCCTGTGCGGTGGTGAGATGGATTTTCCGGACCCCAGAAGGAGACAAACCCCTTTTAAATTTTGGGTGACCCGTGGGGGCCCCCCCCCCCTTGGGCCCGGGGGAGGTACGGCTTTTTTGGCAAAGAAATTTCCCCGCTCGGCATCTGGTATTGGGGGGCAAGCGGGGTTGACGGGGGGGAATCCATCGGGGTCCACCAGGAAAAGGAAAAGGGAAAAATTTTCCCAAAGGGCCCAAAAACCCCGGCAAATGCCGACATTCAGGGTTTTTTGGGTTGGGGGTGGTTTGGGGGTTTAAAGTGTTTTTTTTCTGCCCCAAACCTGGAAAACAGAAGGGTGGCTGCTAACTGGCCCCTGTACGGGATGCAGGGGCTTTAA
>JAODAL010066798.1:0-17596 GCA_025379985.1 Phyllomedusa bahiana
AAAATTTAAATTTTAAAACCTTTTTACAATAACTCAATTATGCTTTATTAACCTGGATTTCATGGTCTGCTTTGATCTTGAATGATAAAGCTTTAAATACGTTTATTATGTACATAGTGTTCCAGTTTAACCCCTTAACGACCTGGCGTGTTTTTTTTCTTTGTTGTTGTTGACACGTTCGTTTTTCCCTCCTCGCCTTCCCAGAGCCATAACTTTTTTTTATTTTTCCACCTACATAGACAATGAGGCTTTTTATTTTGCGGGACAAGATGTACTTTCTAATGGCGTTATTCACTGTACTATAGCATATACTGGGAAACCGCAAAAAAAGTCCAAGTGGGACAAATTGTGAAAAAAATGTATTTTCGGCATGTTTGCGGGGGTTTTACTTTTACGGCATTCAATCGTCGGTCAATATAACGTGTTATCTGTATTCTACAGGTTGATACGCATCCGACAATACCAAACATGTAAGGTTTCCCTTATGTTTTGGTACCGTAAAAATGCCAAATTTTTTCTATTTTTGAAATTCGCGGCGCCAGTTTTGTGCGACCAATAACTTTTTTTGTACTAACACCTACGGACGTCAGTGAGGGTGCATTTTTTGCGGGCCGAAGTGTACTTTTTAGCGCTAGCAGTTTGGAATGCATGGGATTTTTTTTTTTTTTTTTTTTTTATCTTAACTTGAGGCACCTATGGTGCTTGACCACTAGGTGGCGCGATTGTCAATACAGTCTAATGCATTGCATAGGCAATGCATTAGACTGTACCAATATGGCGGTTTCCCCACTTCCTGTCTACAGACGGAAGTGGGGCAAACCAGGACATGGGAGTGACAGGAGCCTTCCCAAGGCTTCCCGCTGCCATATCCGGGGCTCGGATCGCTGCAGCTATGCTGCGGCGGTGCCGATCACCCTCAAGATTGGTGTGGGGAACCGATCTTAATTCATTCAGATGCCGCGGTATCTGAAGGGTTAAACAGCGCAGGCGGGTGACGCTGCCCGATCGCGCTGTAACGGCTGGGTGTTAGCTGCGATTAGCCGCTAACACCCGGCGGCTCTGCGGGGGTGTCAGAGCGATCCCCCTGCAAAGCCCCTTATGGACCCTGGGACGTACTCATATGTCCAAGGTTCTTAAGGGGTTAAGTGTCAGTACCGATTGAACAATGTCCTATATAGTTAATAACACCCAGGTTCTGTGAAAGTTTAGAAAGAATGATGGAGCAGTACAAAACGGTTGTAAGACTATGTTCACACGGCATCATTGCAGGGCATAATTACGCCGTGTGTCTAGGGGGGAGATGAGGTGTAATCCACCATGTGGCCATGGTGTCAGTAGTTACCATGGCGACCTGTACACAGCAGTAACGCTGTGCACAGGTCTCCTATTCAAACAGCAATCTAACGATCGTTTTTCCCCAGTGGGGATTTGCTGTTACAAAATCCCACTGGGGAAAAGTAAAAAAAAGTGAAAAAAAAAAAAAAAAGTAAAACAAAAAATAAAATTAAAACACGTACACCGCCCTTTAACCCTTTACAAATGCCAGTCGCCCCAAAAAAGATAAAAAATAAAGTACCCATATTTGCTATCGCCGCGTGCGTAACGACCCACTCTATAAATCTCACTAATTAACCCGTACGGTGAACAGCGTAAAAAACAGTCACAGAACTGCAATTTTTGTACATCCTGCAGCACATAAAATGGCATAAAAAGCAATCAAAAACTCATATAAACGCCAAAGTTGTACCAATTAAAACATCAGTTCATTACGCAAAAAAAAAGTCCTTACATGTCTATACAGAAAAAAAAAAAAGTTATGGCTCTCAGAAACAGCGATGCAAAAAATATTTAACACAATAAAAAACACTTTATTTTTTTTATAGTGCTTCAAAATTTTAAAAAAAACTATATAAATTGGGTATCCCCCGTAGCCCGTATCGACCCAGATAGTAAAGCTAACTGGTCAGGGGATACTGCACGGTGAGCGCTGTTAAAAATAAAAAAAACACAAAGGATTGCAGTATTTTTGTCACCCTGCCTTCCAAAAAAAAGATTTAAAACTGATCAAAAAGCCTTGTCCCCCCAAAAAATACCAATAAAAACATCAAAAAAACAAACCGCTACACAGCTCCGTACACAGAAATATAAAACTTATGGCTCAGACTATGGCGATGCAAAAACGTGTGTTCCTTTTTGAATAAGTGTTTATTGTATAAAAGCAGTAAAACATAAAATTATACAAATTGGGTATCGCTGTAACCGTATCAACCTGCTGAGTAATACTAGTATGTCAGTTGAAATTGCATGGTGACGCTGAAAAAAATAAACACTACCAGGAATGCTGTATTTTGTTCAAAATGCCTCACAAAAACCTTAAAAAAAAAGTGATCAAAGCAGCATATGCCCCCCATAATGGTACCAATAAAAACTTCAACTCATCCCACAAAAAAACAAGCCCATAATCGGCTCCGTATACAGAAAACTGAAAAAGTTATGGCTATCAGAACAGGACAACATAAAAATGCAATTTTTTATAGAACTATTTCTATTGTGTAAAAGTGATAAAACATAAACTATATAAAATCTATCATTGCAATTGTACCGACCCCATAGTAATGTTATCACATCATTTACACTGCACGGCGAATGCTGTAGAATTGAAGCCCAGAAAACAATGGCGGAACTGCGTTTTTTCCCACTCATTTTCATAGCCCAACGCAAAAAAATAAACTATGGAATACCTATGCGTCCAAAATGCACAATACACCCCTAGATGGGATCCTTGATGGAGGCTGAATCCAAAATGGGGCGACTTCTGGAAGGTTTCACCTGTTCTGGTACTTTGGGGCTTTATGAATGCGACATGGCACCCATCAAAACCTGCGTTCCAAAAGCCAAATAACACTTCTCCCCCTCCCCCCTCCTTATACGCCCTGCCATGCGCCCAAACAGCAGTTTACACCCACATGTAAGGTATTGCCGAACTTGGAAGAAATTGTGTAACAATTTTGGGTGCTTTTTTTTTTTAACCGGATTACGTGTAAAAATGAAAAATTTTAAGCTCAAATTGGAGATTATTGGAATAAATGTTTTTTTCATTTTCACAGCCCAACGCTAAAAAAATTTGTGACACCTGTGGGGTCGATATACTCGCTACACCCCTGGATATATTCCTTAAGGGGTGTAGTTTCCAATACGGGGTCTTTTTTTGGGAGTTTATTAAGTTTTAGCACCTTAGGCTGTCCGCAAACCTGAAATGGCCCCTAAATAAAATCGTTTAAAGAAATGAGACCCCAGAGTCCGGTAGGTGGTCCTTCTATTTGGGCTTGTGGTTGAGCCAAATAGGCGACCTAGGGTCACATATGGGATATCTCTGAAAACGGCAGAATCTGGGAAATCAATAATAAGTTGCGTTTCCCTGATCACATTTACCGTATTCTTGTGAATAATGGATAAAAATTGAAAATCTGCAAAAAAAAAGGGGACATTTTGAAATTACACTTTGCTTTAATTTCTGTGAAACACCTAATGGTTTAATAAACTTCCTAAATGCGATTTTGAATACTTTAAGGGGTTGTAGTTTCTTAGATTTAAGTCCTTTATGTGGGTACCTAACTACAGGTCAATCAAAGTCACGTTAGAACTGGACTGGTCCCTAAAAACATGTATATTGCAAATTTTCTTGAAAATTACTACTAAATTTCTAACCCCCCTACTGTAATAAAGACATTAAAAAAAAAATTATGCCAAACTACAGCAGACATATGGTAGATGCTAGTTATAAACTATTTTGAGCGAAATAACTATCTTACATGCAGAAATTTTTGAAATTGGTATATTTTTCACATTACTTTAATATTTTTCACAATTAAGCATTTTTTGGACCGAAATTTTGTTCTATCTTAAAGCACAATGTGTCATGAGAAAACAATCTCTGATTCACATGGATAGGTTAAAGTGTCAAAAAGTTATTCTGACATAAAGTGACAGATGCCAGATTTAAAAAATGGGTCTCTGGCAGAGAGGCCAAAACTGGCTCCGGCAGTATGGAGTTAAATGGCACATAAATTTGGGCCTCGTAAATAACCATTTTTTTTTCCCTATGGCCGAACCTTTAGTTAAAATACACCGCTTCTATCCAGATAGGACGCCCCAGGTTCTATAACGTAATCCATTACTTTACCTTTGTAACGTGACTATAATCTACTGCTCCCTCAAACCTTCATGGGACATTCACACAATGGATTTTAACATGGCTCTTAGCAAGTTGTCAAAGAACTAGACAAAATACTATACAGTGGTGGCCCCAAAGTATTGGCACCCCTGAAATTGTCAGATAATACTCAGTTTCTTTCTGAAAATGATTGCAATCACAAATTCTTTGGTATTAATATATTTTTTTATTTTGCTTGCAAGGGAAAAAAAAACACAAAACAGAATGAGAAAAAAATCAAACCCTTGTCATTTCACCCAAAACTTCAAAAAGGGGCCAGAAAAAAAGTATTGGCACCCTCAGCCTAATACTTGGTAGCACAACCCTTTAGCCAAATAACTGCGAAAAAACCGCTTCCGGTAACCATCAATAGTTTTTTCTTCAATGCTCTGCTGAATTTTAGACCATTCTTCTTTGGCAAACTGCTCCAGGTCCCGAGATTTGAAGGGTCCCTTCTCCAAACTTGCATTTTGAGTTCTCTCCACAGGTGTTCTATGGGTTTCCCAGGTCTGGGACCCCATTGCTGCCACTCTAGAAGTCTCCAGTGCTTTCTCCAAACCATTTCTAGTGCTTTTTGAAGTGTTTTGGGTCATTGTCCTGCTGGAAGACCCATGACCTCTGAGGAGACCCAGTTTTTCTCACACGGGCCCTACATTATGCTGTAAAATTTGTTGGTAGTACTTCAGACTTCATAATGCCATGCACACGGTCAAGCAGTCCAGTCCAGGGGCAGCAAAGCAACCCCAAAACATCAGGAACCCGCCATGTTTGGGAATGTAGGGAACGTGTTCTTTTCTTTGAATCCCTTTTTTCTTTTTTTTTTTTTCTTTCTGGAAACTCTATGTTGATGCCTTTTCCAAAAAGCTTTACTTTTGTACCTTCATCTCCCGGCACTTGCCAAATTTTGGGGTTTCTCTGGAAGGTTTGAGCCTCCAGCCATGGCTTTTATTCTCGGGTAAAGGGGGTTAGCCCACCCTCAGGGCTTTTCATTCGGGAATGGGTTAAGCCCCGTGCCCGGGGCTTTAAATTTTTGGGAGGGTTTTTTGCCACCCTCCCAATTTTGGGCTCCGTCAACATCCCTCGGGAGGTTAGCCCCAGTGCCATGGGCTTACATCTGGGAGGTTAGCCACAGTTTCCATGGGCCTCACATCTAGGGAGGTAGCCACAGTGCCATGGGCTTTACATTCTTATGACCCCTGCGCCGGGGAACAGGAACATTTAGGTCTTTGGAGATGGACTTGTAGCCTTGAGATTGCTCATGTTTTTTCACAATTTGGATTCTCAAGTTCTCAGACAGTTCTTTGGTCTTCTTTCTTTTCTCTATGCTCAATGTGGTACACACAAGGACACAGGACAGAGGTTTGAGTCAACTTTAATCCATGTTAACTGGCTGCAAGTGGATTTAGTTATTGCCAACACCTGTTTAGGTGCCCCAGGTAAGTTACAGGTGCTGTATAAATTACACAAATTAGAGAAGCATCACATGATTTTTCAAACAGTGCCAATACTTTTGTCCACCCCTTTTATGTTTTGGTGTGGAAATTATATCCAATTTGGCTTTATGACAATTCTTTTTGTGGTTTTCCATTGAAGACAAATAAAATGAAGTTAATACCAAAGAATTTGTGATTGCAATCATTTTCAGGAAGAAGCTGAGTATTATCTGACAGAATTGCAGGGGTGCTAATCTTTTGGCCACCACTGTAGCTGCAACCAATGACACTTTGTAAGCAGCAAGTGGTTGCTTGTTAAGCTTCCTCTTCTGTCTCTGAAGGTGGCAGGGATTGACTGTCTTGTGGTAATCGATACCCCAACATCCTTTTAATTCCGATCAGTCACAGAAACGAAAGAAGAAACTTATGACTAAAAACTTGTGCATGTATTTGCTCCCTGTGCCATGTCTTAAAGAGGGGTGTTCTTATCTTGGACAGCCATGGCATATGGTTAGGGAATGCCATAGGAGTCTGATGGGCGAAGGTCCTGCCTCTGCTACCTGCATCTACTCTGAGAAGCTTGGTTGTTTGTGGAATTCACATGGCGAACACGGCACAAGCATGACAACCACTATTTTCTGTGTGGAAACGTTCGGGGCTCTGTTATTAAGACAGAACATACCCTGTTACTCTACCATATGGGCAGGCTCGTTTAACATCTTTTAATTGTGTTCTGAAAGCAAGCACATATAAGTTTCCTAGTTGTCTCATGTAGCCACTTCTATAATTTTTACGCTGACTTCCTTCAGTGACCTCTGATAGCACAGCAGTCAGTGGATTGCTTGATAGTCCTTTCTGGTTGGATCTGGTCTGAGCAATTAAAATATCAGCAATAACCTGGTAAGTGTAAAGAAAACTGTGAGTGCTCATCCACCAATGATAGAGTGACCTGTTGAGATGGGGACCTATACGAGACTAATATTCTCACCTCGCTTATGGCTTTACACCTTTAGGGCATGAAGGTCCCAGCTCTACTCTGTTCTGATTGAAAACATGGGCTGGGTGGAGTATGTGACCAAACTATAGGCAGCCATTCCACCATGCAGAAAAGCTAAGAAAAAACTATATATGATCAGCAATTCTAAACATAATTGTGTATAAGTCTGCTGACGTGGCTTAAAACACAAAAATGTATTAGCAGCACTCTACAACCGTTAAGAGACGGTTTAACAGTAATTTGAACAATATTTAAAAGGCATTTCTGCTACTTGAGAAGGCATCAAGTAAAGAGAGAATGTTTGACTAATGTAGGTTCCCAACTGAACGGATATCACCATGTCATTGGAGGATGGTACTTCACCGTTTTGATCAAAAATGTTTTTCAAGGAACCTCAGAGTTACAATTATCCTAAAAGTAGCAGAAATACCCTTCAAAATATTTTATATAGATATTGCTTAACTGTCTCTTCACATAGGCTGAGTGCTGCTGATACATTTTTGTGTTTGCGACCATATTTGTGTGCACCTACATAATCAGCCCATATAGGTGCACGGATAAATTAATACTCAAATCATCTGGAATTTTCTTCCACAGGCATGAGTGGTTCAGAGAATGCCACCAAAACATTCCCCATACTGTAAGGCCATGTTCACACAGCTTAATTGCGCCCCGCAATTACGCCGTGTGGACGGAGCAGGGAGCCGGCACCTCGCCGGCCCATAGACATTCGTTACTAGCGGCACGTATATGCCACTAGTAAATGACGTCACTTCTCTCCCCACTCGGCGGATTCTCCGAGCGGGGCGAGGAGACGTAATCCATAGTTCTCTATGAGAATTGTGGATTACCGTAATGACTGGGCCGTATTTCAGCCCGTAATTCACGGAGTACGGCGCGAATTATGGGCTGAAATCCGTGCCCAACTAAGCCGTGTGAACATGGCCTAACACTATCACCAGCCTGTGTGCTTCCACCACTGGTTGTAGGGTGTTAGTTCACTAAGTTTTCTCACCTCACCTATCAATGTCCATCATGTCTATAAAGCTGAAACGATGATCGTCAATCAGAGGATGTCTAAGTCTGAGACGGTCATTGAAATTGAAGCCTTTTCTATTGATGAAGTTTGATTAGTATAGGAACCGTGACCGTCTGCTGCAGCGCCCCATCCACATTGGCATTCCTTGAACTGTTTTACACACTTGTGTGGTAGTCCCCAGCTCATTTTGGTGGTAAACTTCTCCCCTTTTGTGTCATCCACCCTTGCGCACGTTTGTAGTTGACGGTCACCTCTCACATCAACGTCACAGGATGTTCCGAAGCTTCCACGTTGCTGATTTACAATGGTGCCATTTGTTCACTCATGACTCACTTTAACCACAGCAGAATGCGCATTGGCCTCCAATGGCGCAGTTTCAGAAATGTTGATGCTTGAAAGCCAATAATCGGTCCCTTTTTCAACTGATAAATTGCCCCTTTTACCATCGACAGCAATGAAGGGTATGGGTGCAGACAGCCTATCATACACTTTATATACAGACCAAGCCAGCTCACCACACCTGACGTCCTTCGTGAGCTCGGCGCTGCGACCATAAACAGTAGAAATTGGTTATAATAATGGGACTCGACTGTCTACATGTTTATCACTTGTAAAGTGCCAGGATACTTCTCAACAATGTGTTGACAGTCCTCATTAACTTCAGCCCTTGTCCCATTTTACACAATCTAATAACACGAAGGCCAATTTCATAGCAAGCTAGTATGTTCTTGAGCTGCTGAAGAAAATGTGTGAGCATGGGAGAAACATATAGTAGACATGCAGATGATGTTTCTTGGATTGGAAACTAGGATGCCAGTGGTCCTTAAAAATATAAACCGTAAGTACTTGAGTTATCCTGTTCTGCGAAGTTCTTAACAATTCTAATCAATTCTACTGTTTTCTAGTTGGTATCTCAATTTTTGGAAATCTGGGAAATAACTATGAAAATAATTTTCAAGATGGGTGTTGACCATGGTGGCCATTTTTAAGTTGGCCATTTTGGATCCAACTTTATTTTTTCCAGTGGGAACAGAGTCATGTAACACATCAAACTTATTGAGAATTTCACAAGAAAAACAATGGTGTGCTCGGTTTTAAAGTAACTTTATTCTTTCATGAGTTATTTCCAAGTTTATGACTACTTGTAAAATGTGTTCAAGGTGCTGCCCATTGTGTTGGATTGTCAATGCAACTCTCTTCTCCCACTACACACTGATAGCAACACTGCAGAAGAAATGCTAGCACAGGCTTCCAGTATCCGTTGTTTTAGATGCTGCACATCTCGTATCTTCACGGCATAGACAATTGCCTTCAAATGACCTCAAAGATAAAAGTCTAAGAGGGTCAGAACGGGAGACCTTGGTGGCCATTCAACTGGCCCACGACGAGCAATTGACTTTCCAGGAAACTTCATGTAGGAAGGCTCGGACCTGACACCCATAATGTGGTGGTGCACCATCTTGCTGGAAAAACTCAGGGAACGTGCCATCTTCAGTGCATAAAGAGGACAACACATCATCATGTAGCAATTTCAGATATCCAATGGCATTGAGGTTTTCATTGATGAAGAATGGCCCCACTATCTTTGTACCCCATATACCACACCATACCATCAATTTTTGTGTCCCAACAGTCTTGGAGGGATCTATCCACTGTGGGTTAATGTCAGACCAAGAGCGGTGATTTTGTTTGTTAACTTCACCATTCACAAAAAATTTTGCCTCATCAGTGCACATAATGCTCTGTAAACTGAGGGTCCTCTTCCAATTTTTGTTTTGCCCATTCTGCAAATTCAGTGCGGCGATCTGAGTCATCCTCGTTGAGATGCTGCAGCAGCTGGATTTTGTAAGTGTGTCATTTGTGAGTAGCTAATATCTGCCGAGGTGATGTTCGACTGATGCCACTCTCCAGTGACATGCGGTGAGTGCTACGCTGTGGGCTCTTGCTGAATGAAGCTAGGACAGTCATTTGTGACAGTTTTCTTGCGTCCACATTTTGGCAAATCCAACACTGAACCTGTCTCACGAAATGTGGCAAGCAGTTTGCTAACTGTCGCATGGGAGATGGGTGGTCTCGTAGGGTGTCTTGCATTGAAATCTGCAATGACCTGGGTACCACGTTCACCAGACATCAACACAATTTCTATCCGCTCCTCACGTGTTAACCTCTGTAACATGTCAATGGCTGTAAACAAAGAGAAACTTGTAAAACTAGCTCATGAAAGAATAAAGTTATGTTACAACCAAGCACACCATTTTTTTTCTTGTGAAATTCTCAATAAGTTTGACCCTCTTTCCATTGGAAAAAATAAAGTTGGATCCAAAATGGCCGACTTCAAAATGGCTGCCATAGTCAACACCCATCTTTAAAAGTTTTCCCCCTCCCATATACTAATGTGCCACATACAGGAAGATGATCTCACCAAACATTCCCATTTTATTTAGGTGTATCCATATAAATGGCCACCCTTAAGTCGCATGCTGTCCATTTCTTTCTGATCCTCCTTGAGTTGGTTCTACTCCTTCATTGGAGTCCAGCTGTGTTTAATTAAACTGGATTAGGAAAGGCACACACCTGTCTATATAAGACCTCACAGCTCACAGTGCATGTCAGAGCACATGAGTATCATGAGGTCTAAGGAACTGACCAAGGAGCTCAGAGACAGAATTGTGGCAATGCAAAGATCAGGCCATGGTTACAAAAGAATATCCGTAGCACTCAAGGTTCCTAAGAACACAGTGGCCTCCATAATCCTTAAATGGAAGAAGTTTGGGACGACCACAACTCTTTCTCGACCAGCCGTCCAGCCAAACTAAGCAATCATGGGAGAAGAGCCTTGGTGAGAGAGGTAAAGAAGAACCCCAAGATCACTGTGGCTGAGCTCCAGAAATGCAGTAGGGAGATGGGAGAACGTTCCACAAAGTCAACTATCACTGCAGCCTCCACCAGTTGGGGCTTTATGGCAGAGTGTGCCGACGGAAGACTCTCCTCAGTGCAAGACATATGAAAGCCCTCATACAGTTTGCAAAAACACACATGAAGGACTCCCAGACTATGAGAAATAAGATTCTCTGGTCTGATGAGAGGAAGATTGAACTTTTTGGTGTTAATTCTAAGCGGTAATGAGTGGGGAAAAACCAGGCACAGCTCATCACCTGCCCAATACAATCCCAACAGTGAAACATGGTGGGGGCAGCATCATGCTATGGGGGTGTTTTTCAGCTGCAGGGACAGGACGACTGGTTGTAACTGAAGGAAAGATGAATGAAGTACAGAGATATCCTGGATGAATACCTTTTCCAGAGGGCTCTGGACCTCAAACTGGGCTGAAGGTTCTTCTTCCAACAAGACAATGATACTAAGCACACAGCTAAAATGATAAAGCAGTGACTTCAGAACAACTCTGTGCCCATTCTTTATTGGCCCAGCCAGAGCCCTGACCTAAACCCAATTAAACATCTATAGAGAGACTTGAAAATGGCTGTCCACCAACGTTCACCATCCAACCTGAGGGAACTGGAGAGGATCTGCAAGGAAGAATGGCAGAGGATCCCCAAATCCAGGTGTGAAGAACTTGTTGCATCATTTCCAAGAAGACTCATGGCTGTACTAGCTCAAAAGGGTCTTCTACTCAATACTGAGCAAAGGGTCTGAATACTTATGACCATGTGATATTTCAGTTTTACTTGTTAAATAAATTAGCAAAAATATCTACATTTCTGTTTTTTTTTCTTTCAAGATGTACAAAACAAAGAATGTCCTAGGCTCTGTTCCAAATAGGATTGTTGGTTTTCATCACATTTCTGGTCATTCTAAGGGGATGTTCACATGGCGGTTTTGAATATGTTTTTTGATCCGAAAAGTATATTCAAAAGCGCTGCATAAAACGCATCTAACATGCACCCGAATTGTGCTGCGTGTTTGGGTGTGTTTTTGCTGCACCAGAAACGCACCCTATAGTTTTAAATAGGGTGTCTACTGCGTCAAGTGGATCAAGAGTTGACATGATTATTTGAACGGATTTGGAAGACACATCAGAAAGATGCATGTGTAACATGCAGCGGCAATCACTCGTCTGAACGCCAATGCATATTTTACATTGAAAGCAATGTAAATCACACTGCACATTGTTAGATGCGTTTTTTGGACCCAAAAACGGATCCAAGCACACATCTAAAAAATGCCATGTGAACATACCCAAATACTTGCAGAGCTACTCTTGCCCTCAACAAGTCAATGGGTCAGAATTTACCAGTATCAGTTTATAAACAGGTTTGACGATTATTGTTCCATTATAAATAAGCATAAGACTGCCGATGATAGGTAGAAGTCAATAAAAAGATATAAAGCACACTACACATACTGCTTTTTCTGTGGAGCATTTGTATTCATTTTTGGTGCTATTTTTTGGTCAGTGGTAGTTTTTTCAAAATGCAGCTTGATGTAGATACAGTCCCTGACAGAAGTTCTGTCGCTTATCCATGTTGTGGAAACCAAAGCTTATAACCTGACTTAAAATTCATCCATTGGGTTTAGAAAAACCCCAAATAAAGCTGAAACTCCCAAATGGGGTTTTGGTAACGAAAAAAAAATTTACTTCCCCCCCCTTGCTAAAAAATTTTAAACATTTAAGAGAAACAGGCCCAGTTTTTGGGGGCAAACAAAAGTTTTCCCGCCCACAGAAAGTAATTAAAATCAAACAAAAAAATTCACTTCAAATACAAAAAAAAAATTGGGTTTTTCATAACTTTGGTTAAATGAATTTTGGGGGTGCAAATTAGAGCCATATTTTAATATTTTGTGTGACTTCCATGAGTTTGAAACTGTGTCCATGCGTTTCCCCAAAAAATTCACAAAATTTTAAATGATGAAACATCGGGAAAACCCAAAGAATGCAGAAAAACATGCCTCCCAATATCTTCAAATTCTTTGGTTTTTGTCTTCCAAGCTTTTTTTTAAACCAACCCCAAAAAAGGGCTGTTTAGATGAAAATTTATAAATTTTTCTGCTAAAAAAACCTTTGCTTGAATCTCCTACGGAAAAGAGGCCTCTACCCACTTCCACATTTGAAAAATCCCTTCGCTCAGTAAAAACCCCATTTCCCCCACTTCTTGTTTCAAAACCGGGTATCGGGTTTTAAAATTTAATTTGTCTATTAATGTCCCCTTTGTTGGGTCTTTCTTGACCGTCATTGATGCAATATCCTTTTAAGTTCTATTCCATAAGGTGATTTCAAAAAATTATACCAGAAAAAAACCAAAAAAGGGAACCAGGAATGCCCTTTAAAGGGAAAACTTTGGGTTAGTCTCCCTTTTAATACCATACCCCCCCCAACAACCCCCTTCTATGCCACATAAACACTACCTCCCTATTCCCCAAACTCCTTGCTATCCCACAAAACCAACACGGCAACGATTTCCAATTTTCCCGTCTACCCTACCCTCCCAACCTGACCTCTGCTCTCCACCTTTTTCACAGATTAAAACCCCTAAACAAAACCTACACAACCCCCTTTTGCTCTATCCCCACCCCACCACTCCCACTCCCCGCTTCTCCTTGCTGCTGGGGACATATAACCCAACCCCCCGGGCCCCCTCAACACATCCCCCCCTTTTAATTTCACCTGCCCCTTAAGGCCAAAACCCCCAAAAACTTCCAAACCCCCTTTAAAATAAAAAAGCCCTTTCCCCCTCACCCCCCCCCCCCGCTATACCTATCCCCACTGGTTCTCGGGAAAATGCACGTTCTGAGGCAACAACCCTTCCCTTTTTCCCATCCTGACCTCTTAAACTCCCGAAACCTAACCCCCTTTGGACAAAACAGAAATTTGGCTGACACCCTCTGAACAAACCTCCCCTGCGCCCCTCCCCCTTACGGGGGGCATAAATTTCCCCCACCCCCCCCCCGCTCTGGAAGAAACATGGCGGCGGTAGGGCCTTCTTCTGTCAAATACCTGCCTTTTGCCCCCAAATTCCCCCACCTACCCCCCACCCCCCCCTCCTCGGGGTGCCCCGTCCCCCATTTTCCCCCCTCCAACCCCAACCCTTTTGGGTTTATCGCCCCCGGGCCCCTCCCAAACCCCCTTCCTCAACCCCCCACTTTCGCTTCCTGGCCCCTTTCACTTTCCCTTTTCCCCCCCTTTGACACCCCCCCAAATTTCCCAGGGGAGATTTCAAAAACCCAAATCGACACCCCCTGCTCCCCCTACTAACAAACTCCTTTTCACCTCCTCTCCTTCGCCTCACCCAGGGGACCTCTGGAGCCACTCATAAAAAAGGACACACACGACCCATTTTCCCACCCGCCTCTGCCCCCTATCTAACACCCAATCTCCCTTTTACCCATCTCTGACCACAATCGCTCACCTTCCCACCCAATTAAACCGGGACCACCCCCCCCCCCCCCCCCCCAAATTTCCTACTGCACCCCCTAAAAACCTACAAAAACCTTTAAACCCCGGCATTCCCCCTCTGAACCCTTTCCCCCTCCTCCCCATTTTCCCTTAAATTCACTGACCCAACATAGCCACCATTTTCTACAAAAAACACAATCACCCCATCTTGACATGGTCCCCCCCTCCACACAAAACCAGAACACGAAAAAACCCAACAACAACCCTGGAACACAGACCCCCCAAACAGCGAGGCAGCTTCCAGAATCCTGAACGACGCGGGGAAGAAAACCCCCCACGGGAGGCCCTCCCTCAAAAAAACAATCACGGCAAAAAATTAAACTGCACTCACATCACCAAACGGGACAATTTCCACAACCACCCCACCCCCCCCCCCCCCCCCCCCCCCTTTTTTTTTTTCCTTTTTTTTTTTTTCCCCCCCTTTTTCCCCCCTTTCCCCCCCCCCCCAAAAAAACCCCCAAAAAAAATTGGGTTTCAAAACCTTAAAACCCTCTCCCCCCGCCCAACCAGCATCCCCCCCCCCAAACCTCTCCTCTCAGCAATAAACTTGGGCCACCACTTTCTTAAAAAAAATAAACTCTTGGGGTCAAAGCTTCACCCCTGTCTATCTCAAATTCCTGCAGGGGTCCCCACTTTCCCCACCCCTACCCCGCTCTTTCACCCCCCCCCTATTTTCCCTTCTCACTGTCACCACGACAAGCCCCTCCACTCTACTTCCAAAATCCAACCTCACTACCTGTAATTTTGCCCCACTCCCAAACCCCCCTCATCCCAGACCTCAGTGCTTCTATCCCTCCCCCGCCCTCCCCCACCCCTTTAAAAATATCAATTTAAACCCCGGGATCTTCCCTTCCTCCTTTAAAAAATGCAAACCAACAACCCATCCTTAAGAAACCATCTCTTTTGGGCCCCCCCTCACGTCCAACAAACGCCCCCTCTCACGCCTCTAAACCCTCAAAAAAACTTTCCTCTCATCAAACTACCAACTCCTCCTTGCCCCCTGCAATCTGGGTTTTCCGAAACCCCCCCACCAAAAAAACCCCCTAACCAAAGTCACCAAAAGACCTAGCAACGGCCCAAAGCCCACCCACTATTCTTGGGTTTTTCCCCCTAGAAACCCCCTCCGCCCTTTTAAAAACTGTCCCCACCACCCACAAACCCCATACAAAACCTCTCCTCCCCGCCCCAAAAAGGACTTGGCCCTTTCCTGGTACCCCAAACCCCCCTGAACCCCCACATTTAGCGTCTCTCCCCTCACTCACACACCACCTCCTCCTCTTGCCTGCCCCCTGGTTTGGGGTACCCCCGGGGCTGTCCCCGGGGCCCCCTACTCCCTTTTTTATTACACATTTGGGGGGGGCCAACCCAATAAATCGCATGGCTTTCAAAACCATCTGTATGCGACGATACCAAAACCCACTTTTCCGGGCCCCGATATTAAACCTCCTACTTCCTGGATCCCCACTGTCTTTCGTCCATATCCCCCCTACTTTTCCCCCCACGTCTCCGAATCTAAACGTTTGGGGAAAAAACTAATTTCCCCCCCCACACACATTTTTTTTTATTTCCCCCCCCCCCCCCACCCCCCCCACTTTCCCTCCCTCCACCCGTCTCTCTATCACAGTCAATGGGTACACTCTCTCCCCCAGCTCTACAATCCCGCCTTTTGGGGTAAAACCCTTTTAAAAAACTCCAATCTTCCTTTAAAAAAGCACAACCCCAAAACCCCCAAACCCCCACCGCCGCCTCCACCGAAAAAAAAACTCCCGAACCGCATTCCCTAACTTCGAAAGCACAAAAAGTCGCCATTGGGCCCCGTCAACTCAAAAGCCTAGACTATTGCAACATCCCCCTGGGCCTTCCCCGCTAAACACCCCGCTCCCCTCCAATCCAACCTTAACCTCGCCCTCAGATTCCCCCCTCTCCTCGATACTCCCCTGCCGCCCCCTCTGGGCCCAAAACCCTTTACTGGCTTCCCCCTTGCCCCCGCGAATCAGTTCAATTTTGCAACCCGACCAAAAAGGGCCCCCATAAAACCCTTCCCCCCCAAACATCTCTGCTTTTAAACCCAGATAAACTCCCGCACCAACCTCCCCCCTCCCCAGGAAACCCTTCCTTTTCCCCCCTCTCCCCTTATCAGCCCCACACAACTGTCTCCAAGACTTCTCTCGCGCTTCACCCACACCCCGGAACCACTGCCCCCCAAAAACCTCAGACTCTCCCCCACTCTCCCCCAGCCCAAAAGCAACCTGAAAACCCATCTCTTCAGGATTTCCTACAACCAACAATAACCCTCCCGTCCCTACAAATATCCACAACCCCTGTCTGCCCCACACCTAAATTTCCCCTTCCCACCTTCCCCTTTTAGAGTGTTAAACCCTTTGGGCCCGGGATCTCACTCCTTTTGTACCCCGTTGAAAATTAGGGAATTTTTTCACCTTTTTTACTTGTTTGACCCTATGTTAATTTTAAAGAAACCCGAATGTACAGCCCCTGGAATCAAGGGCGCTCAAAAAAAAATAATAAAAAATAATAATAATAAAAATAATAAAAAATGATTTTTTTTTTTTTGGTGACTGGGCTGGCCAATTTCCAAAACACCCTTTATCTTCTTTTTCCTTTTAGGAACTTATGAAATTATTGGGTTTTATGAGATGGACACCATCCTGCTGCAATATGGACCCCTTTTTTAAAATTGGAATGGGAAGAGGGGACTAAAACTTTTTTTTCTTTTGGCTTTTTGATATTGTCCCTTTCCCCCCTTTCAAATGTTCGCCACCCCCCTACTGAATGTAACCCAGACCATGATTTTTCACCAAACCCAAAATTAACTGTTTTTTGGGTGTATCTTGGATCCATATGGGGTCCATAGGTTTTCCCGCAGTTTTTTTGGCGCTGAGGGAAAATTTAACTGAAGATTCAACTGAAAATCCACCTTTTGCCCTTTGCAAATGTCCATCCTTTTGGGAGTTGTGGGCCCCCGGGAAATGCCACACGGTTTTTTAATTGCCTTTTTTTAGGGTTTTGGGTTCTTTGGGGACTGAAACGACCATGGGGGCCAATTTTTTTTACAGAAAACCAAAAAACTATTGACACAGGGGCTTGAGGTTTTTAGGGCCTTTTTTGGGGCTGTGCTGAAGTGGAAAGGGACTGGGTTTTTTAATTTTGAACAAACAAACGTTCCTCCGAGCAGTTTTCTTGCGGGGTAAACCGGGGGCCGGGCTTTCAAAAAAAATCTCCAGTCTCTTTTAAATTTTTTTTTTAAAATTTTTTTGTACTTATGCAGACACATTGGCTAAATTTCACCAAAGGCTTAAAAAGGGGGGGCGTAATTTCGCCCGCAAATTTCGCCGTGTGGGCAGGGGGGGGGGAGCCCATAGACCAAAACACTGCTAGCGGGCCGTAAAACCCCGCTAAAAGTGACATGTGAATTTTCTCCCCCCCCGGGGGCTTCGCCGGGCGGTAAGGAACGGGAAACCATAGTTCTCAAAAAAACTGTTAA
>JAODAL010066799.1:0-17596 GCA_025379985.1 Phyllomedusa bahiana
TTTTCTGTAAATACAAAAAGGGTTCAAAAACTTCCTAAACATTGTTGCAAAAATGTTAAGGGGTCTAGCTTCTTAGATTAAATCATTTATGGTGATATCTAACATACAGGCCCCTCAAAGTCATGTCAGAACTGGACTGGTCATTAAAAAAATGTATTTTACAAATTTTCTTGAAAATTTGAGAAATGACTACTAAATTTCGAAGCCCTCTAATGTCGTTAAAAAAAAGACATTAAAAAATTATACCAACCTACAGTGGACATATGGTATATGCTAGTTATAAACTTTTTTGTGGTGAATAACTATCTGTCTTGCACGCAGAAATTTTAGAACTTTGAAAATGACAAATTTTTCCAACTTTTCATAAAATTTTTATATTTTTCACAAACAATCAAGGATTGTATGGACCAAAATTTCTTACTAGCTTAAAGTACAATGTGTCACGAGAAAACAATCTCTAAATCACATGAATAGGTAAAAGTGTCAAAAAAGTTATTCTCACATTAAGTGACACATCAGATTTAAAAAATATGGCTGTGTCAGGAAGGCCTAAACTGGCTGGGTTCTTAAGGGGTTAATGCACCTTACATGAGGGGGTGTTCTGGGGGCATTCTGGGGGGGGGTGTCGCACTGCACTCGTAATATTAGACATATATATGGATGTGGTTCAGCAAAACTAGGCACATTACTGTTCGGACAGGCAGACCTATGTCAATGTGGTCTGCTTGAGCCTGAGGAGATGAAGTGGAGCTAGATTTGCTATGAGGGCAAGAAATGTCCATTATTTCTCAACTTGCACCAGTACAATAATAAAAAGTAATTTATAATAATTAGCAAACTACATAAAATTACATTATTTAAATTTAATAAAAATTGTTATCATATAAAATTAATATAAAAATATGTAACATCCCAAAAATATAAAAAATATCTCTTATAAAATGTATTCAAAATTAAAAGAATCTAAAACTAATTTTACATTAAACAACCCACTGATTATGTTGTTCAGATTTTTAATTTTTACATTAAATCTGAAGTTTATTTTTGCTGCTCTCACCCTTTATTCTACATACAACAAAGGCAGTCCACCAAGCAAGATCAGTACCTTAGTTTCTATTCATGGACATGCTCTTCTAATGACTTTTCTTTTATTTCCAGCCTATCTATAGCCTTTATACATGTTTGGTGCATTACTTATGTGCCTAAGTTCTGTAATGCGCCAAACACACAGGCCAGGTGCAATGAACTTTAGACACCATTTATGAACGCACAAAAGCCACTTTCATAAATTCAGGTGCATTTGAAACTGAAAAATAGATTAGAAAATGAACTTCGATGCACCTAGTTCCATAAAAATCTCCCTTAGTGTATCACTGAAAAAGGGCAAATCATCTGTAGAATAACCAAGTGCTAAAAAGTGTTGGAGCATTTAGACCTGTGTATACTTAAGAAAATGAAAACGTACCTGTTCAGAAATGGGGGTATATTGCCTGGTCAGGAACTGGTTAATCATGTCTCATCCTTACCTAATACACTAGTAACTAGTAACCAATTCTTTATAATTCAAAAAACTATAAAAAACACAACATACAGGCTCCTTTACTTTTTAAATATACGGTATTCATAAATTCTATTTCTAAATACGTTTTGCATTCATTAAGCAATTTTTCTTTGGCATTGTAACTAAGTTGCATTTTATCCTTATACAACTGTCTGATGAAGTTAATGTGTCTGAGTCTTGAAATGACTTTTATATAAGATACCTAAAAGAGTATTTGTTTCCACTAATTTTAATTAAAATAATGATGAATTAAATAAATAGCACGTCACTGAAAAAATCCTAAAACAAAATCCAATACTTAAAATATAACTTTTAATATATACCCATAAAAAATACGATTAGTATCTCAAGTCTATCTCAATCAATATATTTTATTATATACATATACACCCTGTCCCTATCTATTTTCCCTCACTTATCCTCAAATAGACCAAGTAATTGTCCCGTATGGATAAAAGCGCCATGGTTGGCAGCGGTTGGCGCTGTGGCAGATGATCCTGGCCCGGTGATGATGCCGGCGCATGCGCAGTAGAAATTGTGACGCCGAGCGTTCGGCGCACGGTGCGGTGAGCGGTGCTGGTTGTCATGGTGCCGCTCTTTGCCAGAGCATGCGCTGTAGGTTTTGAGACGCCTGAGTGGTGAGCACACAGGAGGGCGGTAAACAGCGGTCATTTGAATCCTATTTAAGATGGGATACAGGAATAGTAAAATCAGCAATCGAGGAGACTACTATCTTGAGTCAGTGTGACGTCCCCTAGGAGATTCACTCCTGATGAAACCCCATAATATGGTGGGGGGAAAAGCGTAGAGGATATGGTGTGATGTATCTTGAGTTTTTGGTTGGATAAAATTGTATCTTATGTTCCCTACTCGGACGATATAGATAGACATTTACCCTATAATTGAATGAGAAACATTGCGTGTTTTCATATCAGTGGCCTGTGAGCTTTGAGTACTTTATATGGGACTCTACAGGATAGCGTAACTGTGTTTGGAATTTGAATTGATACATATCTTTATACACTGTACAGAAATATATATATGTTAATGTTTCTGGTGGTTGATTGGGAACAAGTGATTTAATGGGTGAGCTTCAAAGTCTAGGCGTCCTTATCGGGACGATTATTGTCTATTTGTGGGATAAGTGTAGGAAATATAGATAGGGACGTGTTATATGTATTTTTATATAAAATATATTGATTGAGATAGACTTGAGATACGTAATCGTATTTTTTATGGGGTTTATATTAAAAGTTATATTTTAGAGTTTGGATTTGTTTTGGGAGATTTTATCCAGTGATCCCGGCTTGTTGTTCCAATCCATATAGATTACTATTTGTTTGCTGAGGAAAGAATTTTTTCTGTGACCTTTTTCTTTGATGAAGGCTTTTTGAATTGAGCCTACTGGTTCTGAGATATGGATGGCAGATGTATCAAAGTCCTTTTCTTGAGTGTGAACTAGGAGAGAGTACGAGATAATAAAATTTAAAAAGTTATATTTAAGGAGTTAATATTGCTTATAAGGAGAATATCAAATCTTTTCTGGGAAATAATTCAGCTGCCTAGAGAAACTATATCAGAGGAATATAGTACCGAGCGGTCTTGAGGTCACAGGTTAGCCCACCCGAGGTTCTAGAATCTCACAACTACTATAAAAGTGGGAGGAGGGAGTTATTAGGGTCATCACTGAATTTAATGAAAATACTTTTGGAGGAAGAAAATATTAATCTCAGAGACAGAACAAAAGTTAAAGAGGACATAGAGAAAGCAGTAAAATTAAGGATGCTGACCAGACTTTACAAGACTTGAAGTAATTTTGAAAATTCTGTGAGAAATATACGTGTAGCTTAAAAGAAGTAAGACATAAAACAGTATATTAAGGATCTCGGGGATATTTAAGGAAGGGAAGGCTTTTTCCAACTTGTTTGAGAGTGAATTATAGGAGAACAGAAATCTCCTCTTCTGGATTTCGGACACCGAAAAACTATACAACTAGACGGTACAATAGAGGGGGTGTCTATAGGAGGAATAGGGGAGATTCAGATCAGGAGGTACGAGAATGGAGACATCTGAGGAGGGGGAAGAATTGGGGGGGACAATCATGTGTCATAAAAATAACAAAATACAAAGAAAACCCCATATGACAACGGCCCCGTCTTGGATGGTATGTCTTCCTCCTCATCATGCCTCATCTTCAATTCCCTTTTTAGACAACCGGTGGGTCCATCCTACACCCTAAGGAAAGTAATTGAAACAAAAAGGGGGAAAAAAAAATAATAATAAAAAAAAAAAAAAAAAAAAAAAAAAAAAACCAAGTGTCAAAGAATAGGCAGAAGGCAAACCAAATATTTATCTATCTCAGAAAAACTCTTACCAGGAACATTGAGTGTTCTATTGAAGGGTTTGCAGATGAGCCTACAACTAGATTTATGTGAATTTAAACATGGGTAAGGGATTTGAACCTGTTTTGTCGTAAAATTAAGTGGTTTAAATTCTTCAAGAATAATGATATACGTTTTTGTGTGGAATTTAGGAATCTCTATTGAAGACCTTTAACCGGAGTGAGAACATTGGACTGATTTATTAGAAGAGGGGTTGAATGGTATGAAGTTGGCCGCAAAACTGATTTAAGATCAAAAAGCACCAGGTTTCCTCACCACAAGAGACAACGAAATAGATATGTTTTCTGAAAATGGTAATGAAAGATCTTGAGTCTTTAACGAAACAAAACCACTATCTGGGAATAGACAAAATCTTACCCAACATTAGATTCAAGCGTTGATTTCTCTTGATATCAAATCCTGGACTTAATATTAAAAAACCTCAGTAAGGGGGAAATATTGTGGTCATGACCATTTGGGATATACTCAGACTGTGTAGAGACTTCTGGGGATCGGACAGGATATGCTATCCTGGAAAGTGACCACACGGAAAGAGTTTTTGGGGGAACTTGATATATTATTATACATGTGTGATGGAAGGGATCCTGTCAAAGTGAGGCAGCTTTCTTAATCCCGAAAAAAACCACAAGCGAACGTTTTACGCCAATTACCCAAGCTGCATAAAGGTTTGGTCCCCGAGAGGTCGCCCGATTGTGTCGGTATTGATTCCTTGACACAGTATCGGAAATCTATGTGGACAAGGTATCAGGGAATTTGTTATTGCTCTTCCTTTCTTATCTGAGAGATTCGGCTGACCTCCAAAAGAAACTGGAGGGGAATCAACATCGAGAAGGAATGTATGGTTTGCCTCAGTGGATGTGGAGGCAATGTATAGCAGTATTCCGCACACTGGGGCCTCCATGCAGTGAATATTTCCTTGGATTGAGGGGGAGACATTTGAAAAACATAATAAAAATGGTTTCTTGAACGGTTGGAAATTTATTATTACCATAACTTTTCCTCTTCGGACCCAGGGTTTACATCCAGCTCTGGGGTACCGCTATGGAGACCATGCGCTCCACGTATGCGATCTATTCCGGGGCTGGTGGGTGAGGGCCCTGGTGTTCGGAGAAGGAAATGGAGGGGTCATCAATAAAATTCTTAATGGGGCAGATTCATAGATGACGTCTTCTGTGCTGTGCAGGGCTGGAGGCGTCGTTTAGAGAATTTATCCGGTGTTGAACTCACTAATGAGATTGGGTTGATAATTTACATTTGAGATTCATATGTCGAAATAGCTTTTTGGATCTAGGATTTTTCAGGGATGATTTGGGTTACATACAAACTTGGACTCATGTAAGAGACGGCTACCTAATAGCCTCCTGCGGTGGTTCATATCCACCTGATAGTAAAAGAGGTATACCAAAGGTCAAATACCTACGTATACGTAGAATACTGCTCCAGAATAAGGATGTTTACCAACAGGCAAATGACCTAAAGGAATAGGTTCCTGAAAGGGGATATCCTCCATCAGTATTGAAGCTGCATTTAGAACGACTTAGGAATGACAGAACCATCTATTGAACCGAGGGGTCAAGAGAGTGGAAACCCATTTTTGGGATAATAGGCACAGATGACAACCGAAACAATGATGTAATGAAGATCTTTGCGGAGACAATTGGGGTACATTGCATTGTGATAAAGATCTAGCTGACTTGTCCCTCTAAAATCCTCAAGTGGACATATAGAAGAGGAAGGTCATTGAGGGATAGGCTGAGTCACAGCCATTTTACGTCACCAAACCAACAGGAACATGGTTGAACGTAAAAGTTGGGAATGTTTAGATGACGGAAGCTGTACATTTGCAAGTATATCTGTCAGACTAAGGTGTTTAAGAGTTCGGTGCAGGGAAGATCTATGCGATTCGTGATTTTATGAATTGCTGTACCCGCGGAAGTTGTATATCTCTGTAATTGTAGCTGTGGCAAACAATATATCGGAAAGACGACCAGACAGTTAAAAATTGCATTTGGAACACTTGGGGATGTGCGACCATAGATGTGACACCTCCTTTGCCAGGCTATCTGGATGGGCATGAGGGAATTCCTGGGCATGATGGTTTCTGTGTATGGAAAAAGATAAACTCGACATTAAGAAGGGAAATCTTTGACTAAAAAAAATTCAATTTGTAAGGTACCAAACAGCAGTGGACCTTTAGAATGAAACCATACCTCAGAGGGTCTTAACGAACATTCTATATTTTGGCTGTTTTATTTGAAAATCTCCTGGTGTATATATATTTAAAGTGTCTTTGGTATCTGTAGGCTCATAAGGATGAAATGGGTGGTTGTTTCGGGGGCAGAAATAGCCATTAGAGGATATGATCTATTTTTATCTCAGGGATCTTTATATATTCTGATCCCGAAACTTTATATTGCATCCATCTGTATTGATCATTTTTTCAAATGATGTTTCTCTGTGTCCTATTAGGTTTCCCTCTTTTAGATCTTCTTATGGGTATATTTGGCCAATGAGGAATATGTGGGTGGTATTACTGAAACGGTTTTATTAATCTGACACCTAAGATGGATTAAATTCAATATAAGCTGTATACTGTTTGCCATTAGTGGTATGTATACCTTATATTAATGATTGGGATGTGTTTGGTGTGAAAAGACTAGGTTCTGCGTGCCGCTGATGGTGTAGGTTGGCTTGTGGTGTTGAGCTGCGCCCATGTCTGGATGAATGGAGGAAATATAAACAGGGAAATCTTGCCCTATACAACATCGTGAGTATTGAGATGGATGTGGTGGGAGAGTTGAGTGGGTGCGCGTTAGTTGGCGCGTGCGCAGATGATTCATGGACGGTGATGATGCGGGCGCATGCGCAGTGAAGATGTGACGCGAGCGTTCGGCGCCACGTGCGGCTTGAGCGAGTTGCTGGTTGTATGGTGCCGCTCTTTGCCAGGCGCATGCGCAAGTAGCGAAATGATGTTGCGAGTTATCGGCGTTTGTGCGCGGTGAACGGCGCTGGTTGCCGTGACGCCGCCTAACGCCGGCGCTTGAGCAGTAGCGTTTTGAAGACGCGAGTGGTGAGCACCCGTGGGCGGTAAACAGAGGTCATAGTAACATCCAGATATCGAGGAGACTACTATCTTGAGTCAGTGTGACGTCCCCTAGGGAGATCCTCCTGATGAACCCATAATTGGGAGGGGGAAACCGTCGAGGATTATGGTTGATGTATCTTGAGTGATGTTGGATTAATGTATCTTAATGTTCCTACAACAGGACGATATTATAGACATTTACCCTATAAATTGTAAGAGAAAATTGCAGTGTTTCATATCAGTGGACAGGAGCCTTTGAAGTACTTTATATGGGACTTACCGGAATAGCGATAAAGTGTGTTTGGAATTTGAATTGATATATCTTTAAACACTGTACAGGAAATATATATTTGTTAATGTTTCTGGTGGTTTTTTTTTGGGGGAAAAATTTTTTAAGGACACAAAGTGATTTAAATAGGTGAGCCTACAAAGACTAGGCCGTCATTATCGGGACGATTACTTGGTCTATTTGAGGTTAAGTGTAGGGAAAATAGATAGGGACAGTGGTATATGAATTTAAATATATATAAATATATTGATTGAGATAGACTTTGAGTACGTAATCGTATTTTTTATGGGTATATATTAAAAGTTATATTTTAGAGTTTGGATTTGTTTAGGATTTTTTCAGTGACTGGCTTGTTGTTCCAAATCCATATAGATACTATTTGTTTCTGAGGAAATTTTTTCTGTGAATTAAATAAATACTCATTTATTCTCACAAATGGTAGTCCAAGATCACATGGTGCTTATGTTAAAAGGATTCCTTAAAAATAAGCCGATAATAGGAAGTCCCACTCCGGTTCCCCACACCTCTAACTGATTAGCGATAGTAACAAGTTAGCTAAGTAGAACTCTGGACAAATTCTGTGCACAAGCAGATGTTTGATCGATCAAGATACAGATTGAGGGGTGAGCTGATGTTATTTCATTATCTAGTAACAAGTGTTCGATACACCTGTAGTAACACAAGTCTAACAAAACCTTACATGATGCCTAGATAATGTACAGATATGATTGGTCCTTCAGTACAATAACTGCTTTGCAATATGGATTGAGGATAATGGATGAAGGTCCTGCCTTATACAGATAAAGGGATTAGGGGGTTAGGAATGCTACTGTGGTCTGTATTTTCCTAGCACAATGCTATTTTAGCTAAATTAATGGTCGCTTTATGTAGATTTGATATTGCACTTTATATAGTTACCCCATTTATCCTGTATGGTTATCTTTATGGCTTAATTGTAGATAATTTTAATTGGCTTTGCTTTCAATGCTATGGTGATTTTATAGAGAACATTGTGGTAAAATACATTTTGGTATATGCAATTATGTATTTAATGTGACTTTTTATATAATATGGGTAGCCATTGTATAATATTATGTGAACTACTGATTACTGCACATTTTATGGTAGTGTTTCTGGTCAGTGTCCATTTTTTATGTAGTTTATGCAATTTTATTACTAATTGATTAAATAGTCATTTATGTATTATATTGTACTGAGTCTAGTTTAAAGTTATGTGGTATACTGATCAATGTGTAAAATGGATGTAGAGTTACAATATCTGCTTTGCCATGTTGATAACAGTTGTAAAAATGATCAACTCATTTTCCATCATTTAAAAATGATGTATAATAAACAGCAATAGAAAGAATAGTTCTGTTACTATTAGCTTATACAATTTCTCTTCGAGGCAGTAAACATAAGTTTATGCCAATTTGCATGAATGTCTGAGCAATAAAGAAAAAAATAATAATCTCACCCTAAAGAAATAGCCTTTATTTACTTTTAAAGGAAACTACAATTGGAATCACCATCTCGTATTCAGAAGGACATTCAATTCCAAACTGAAAAGACAACAGCAATGGAATACTTAACTTTCCTTAAAAGTTCCCATACAAAAGTTTCTAGGATCTCAGAAAAGTTGGTTATTCCATCGCTTTAAAGTTTCTGTAGCTTCTTGCTTAGAAAAGCGAGTGTCTACAAGAAAGATACCGGAATTTGGCTATTGGGTGATGGAGAGATAAACAAACCATAGAGAGACTACCGGATAATGTAAATGGACTAAAGAAAACAAACTGTGGCAGATTTACTTGTCATGTCTAATACTTTGTCTAAAAAAGAGCAAATATGCCACAATTGGCTCAAGCTGTATGATAAATTTGAAAAGTCTCTAGACACTGTTGTTTAACTTTATACCATCTATTTTTTGGCTTAATTGATGTAAGTAACTGTTCAGAAATGTTGGTGCATTTTTAGTGCCCCTTGTTTAATGCAGCAGAAATAATGTACTGTATTTTTTGGAATGTAAAACACACTTTTCCCCCCAAATTTTTTGGGGAAATAAGGATATGTTTTATAGTCCGAATGCAGCTTCTCGGGGCGGCAAGAGGCTAGAGAGGAGCGTTGCTGCTGGAAGCCGTCAGCAGGGTTCAAAGGGGTTTTCTCACTACAAAGATCATATCTGTAATGATGGAGACAGTAAAAAATAAGCACTTTTGCAATTGGTTTGCATTACCTAAATCATTTAGTATAGCAGCTATTAGCTAATATGTGAGTGTCTAGAGCTAAATCAGCAGCCTGAGGTTGGGCCACGCCCCCTTTGCTGTTATTGACTGCCTGCATTCTCTGTGTTTGCTCCCCTCTGAGCTGTGTAAGATGAAATGGAAACAGCATTCTGTGCTGGCAGTATCTGTGTAATAAAGGCTGTCTGAGATCCTCTCTCTGCTTATCTCCCAGTGATATCTCTATGTGAAAGATCTGGGCGATTACTGAGTCTCCAGCTGCTAGATTCACTTTCTCCCATATAACACAGCCTTATACAGTCTGCTCCCCCTCTACCTCCTGTCTGATAACAGAGGGGGGAACAGAGTGCACACATTTGTTTACACCAATGCAGGTGTTCTGGTTACCAGGAACTTGTGGAGGGTGGTGACAGTTCTCCAGACATGAGATCTGACCACTGTAGAAGGTGGAGAGCTGTGACATCCTCTCCCTTCCACTGCTCACACAGAATGATGATCTCACCACTCTTCAGTGAGGGAAGACACGCCTACTGTGAGGAGACACCTGTCCCTGGATTTGAAGCTGTAAAAGACAAACAGCTCAAGTCTGTGAAAGCCTGTGCTGGGAAAACCCTTTTATGGGATAAAAGTCTGCCGCCAGCTTCTGGCAGCATTGTGGCACTCCAGTCTCCTGCTGGTCACGTCAGTGTTCGCCACGTCTGCTCTCCGCTCCATCTTAATCATGGATCCTTTCAGGCTACAGGTGAGTGCAGCTCAGGACAGTTCTGGTGTAGGCCAGTGACTGCAGGATGAGAACACGTATCTGTTGTCATGGAGAGGGAATGCTGCAGCAGGGATGTGCTGCGCTGGATTAAGTTTGGTTTCAGTGCACAGTTCCCCATAGTCTATAATGGAGAGTCGGCAGACAGCCTATAGAGTGCACAGATTGTTCTGCATGCTTGTGGAGACTCTGAGTGCACAGGGTATGCTGGGAGTTGTAGTTTTCTACACAGTTGCAGTTTGGATCCTAGTGATTACTGTTATTGCTACACTTTACTTGTTGATTTGTAAAACAAGCAGCACCTGCATGTCCCTGCTGCAGAGAGGAGGCTGTGTGTGTTCAGAGCTGCGGAGGATGAGCGCATTGCTGGCGGAGGGAACGGGTCAAGTGATTCTCTGGTCTGGCACAGAAAGGCTGTGTCACATGATCAAAACGCTGAGCTCAAGACGCCCTCCTCTGCAGATGGCGGCGTGCTATATGTATCGTGCTTCCCGGAGAACCACAACACCCAGCGTGCTGTAGACAATGTGCTCCCTGGCTGTGGAGAACCACAACTCCTGTTCTGTGCATAAACTTATTGCGTGTTGTCTCTATCTTGTGTATGTTATATTATGGTGTGTCCTGTGCATGTTACCTTGTGTTATGCAGCTCAGTGAAGCCGGCGGCCGCTGGCAGCAGGGACGGAGCTGGCTCTATCCCTGCTGTTAACACTTAAGACGCTGCGGCGTCTAGCTGAATCATAAGCAAAGCCGCACACCGTTCCTCCCTCTGATGACCCTCCGCAACGTAATTGCGTGGGCGGGTGAGGGGAGGGAGAGGGAATTGGTTGCCATGGCAGCCAGAAGCCACATGGCAGGGTGTAAAATATAATGATTGAGTATCCTATGTACAGCAATACAACAATACTGCTGCATATAGGACAGGGAGGTGTGCCCCATAGTAATCAAGTACCTTAGGGGGACTAAGTATTAAAGCAACAACTGGTGCCAATAAAAAACTACACTTCAGCCCACGCTTTTTGCTTCACATTTTTTTTCCTATTTTCCCCCTCTAAAACCCAGGTGCGTTGTATAGTCTGGTGCATTTTATAGTCCAAAAAATATGGTAAAACACGTAAAAAATGAAATTCCTTACCAATCTGTCAGCTGGGTGTTACCAATTAGGGGGTGTTTCTCTGCACAGTCTGACATTGTCGAATCAGCGCTGACAGTCAGTGTGTGCAGGCAGACACCCTTTATAAAAAAGGAATGGTAAAACCTATCTGACTAATTCGGGAATACATTTCTAGAAGGAATAACAGGAAGGAACAGAAGGAACTGCACAACACAAAGTTATAAGGGAAGATGCTCCAGAATTGTTATTTTACAGGGAGAAAAATCATTTACTAAAGCAGACATGTCAGGAGGTATTACAGGTCCTCTTCAACCATTGTGAATGAAGTAACCATGACTAAACAAGTATAAAATCTGGATTGATTGTTCGAACAAGAGGACTATGCACACTGCAGAACTATTTTAGTGTTTAATGGAATGTCCATATGAAAGTTAGAGAAGAAAATTACAATTGGTGCTTCTTTTAACAATAATTTTGAAATATTTTTTCTACTTTTTATGATTTCAGGCTTTTTTATTGTTCTAAGGATTATGCAGATTGACAATATTCAAGTATAGAAAGTTCAGTATAGACGAAAAATTTGCATTCAACATCTTTGTGATAGTATTTTACAATTATTTGCAATGGATTTTTGGAAAATGTAATATAGGTATTATTTTTCAAATTTTCTTTAAAAATAAGAATAGTGTTGAGCGATTATTATCGACAAAGTTGAAGTCGGCACAGTTTTTATGTTGATCGAAATTTTTAGATCATGCGATAATTTAGGTTAAAATCTGTGCATCATCTATTAAGATCACGCACATTTTCGGTGCTTCCTCGTATTTTGGAGGCCTCAAATCTGATTACAGAATAGAGCAGGGTGAGATGTGTGTGCCGTCATGGATGGGGCTGTGTATGGTTGCGATAGGCTGGGGAAAAAATCACAGACCTGTTTTACATAGAACAGCCCTTCCTGTTCAGCTCAGTGTCTCTCAGCGGTCTCATAGCAGTAGGACGTGCGATCTGCCTGTGTCCAAAACCGCTCAGCGAAATTATTCAATTTTTCACAGAGAAAGCTTCTACTGTTAGTGTGATCCTTACAACTTAGTTAGGTTAGAGATTTGGAAGATTTAATGTAGTTAGGTTAGAGGAATATTTAAAGGAGATCTACCGCTGTAAAGTTCACGAGGTGGAGCGGTGGGGGGGGGGGGCCTGCGGGCGAACACAGGACAAGCTCTTATAAAGAATATGGATAGTTCACCAAAGATAGTGTAGATATTGCATGCAATCAGCTTTATATTAACAAGTTTTCTATTGAAATATTTTGGGATATTAGGCAGCCTGAACTTATATTCGGATAACATCTGTTCTAGTAACTTGCTGGTCTGCTTTGGTTCGGTTGCAAACACTCATTTAATTATCAGTATTAATTTCAGATAGGTGTTATTTTCAATTTTGCCCATTCACTTTGTTGATATATCCCACCTTGCAGTTAATTAGGAATCCAGCAATTTTGTAGTCAGCACAGGTTGATAGGTGCCAAAAATACCTTGTAATATCCAAATAAATTTCAGATAGGTTTTTTTGATTTTGGGCGCATACGCTTTGTTCATTGAGGCACCTTCACTTAAATGTGAATACTGCAATTTTTGTATCACCACAGGGAATTGAAAGGTCCCAAAAATCCCTTTGGTTTATCCGAAACATTTCAAGACGGTTTTTTTTTCACTTTGGCGCAGGCCAGCTTTGTTGATAGATTACTTTGCATTTAAAATTTTTTAAATACAGCAATTTTTTTGGGAATTGATAGGTCCCAAAAAATACCTTTTATTATCCGAAACATTACAGATACGTGTTTTTTCACTTTGGCGCACTACAGTTTTTGTTCAGGGGAGGCACCTTGACTTAAAGTGAATCCCAATTTTGTAGTCAACCCGGGTGAATTGAAGTTGCCAAAAAAACCTGTAAAATCCAATACTTACAGATACGTTTTTTTTTTGATTTTGGGCACACTAAGCTTTGTTCTTTGAGGCACCTTTGCACTTAAATGTGAATACAGCAATTTTGTAGTCCCCACGGGTAAATTTTGAAAGGTCCCAAAAATCCCTTGATTTCGAATAAATTTTTCGAAATTTTTTTTTCACTTTGGGCGAGGCCAGATTTGTTGATAGATCTTTTGCAGTTAAATTTAAAAATCAGCAATTGTGTAGTTACCACGGTGAACGATGGGGTCCCAAAAATTTCCCTTTTATTACCCGAATACATTTACAGAAATGTGTTTTTCACTTTGGCCACTACAGCTTTTTTCTTTGAGGCACCTTGCATTTAAAATTTGAATGCTGCTTTTTGTATCACCAAGGTAATTGATAGTGCCAAAAAATACCTTTTATTTCCCAATACATTACAGAAAAACTGTTTTTTGACTTTGGGCACCACAGCTTTTTTCTTTGAGGCACCTTGCATTTAAAATGTGAATACAGCAATTTTGTAGTCACCAAGGTGAATTGAAAGGTCCCAAAAAAATACCTTGAATTATCCGAATACATTTCAGATATGTTTTTTCATTTTTGGGCGGGGCCATTTTTTTTTTATGATCTACTTTGCAGTTAAAATGTGAATACAGCAATTTTGTTTTGATTTAGAATTTGAGAATAGCTTGATTTGCGTCTTTTAAAGAACTTCCCAAAAAATCTCCATACTTTTTCAAAATTTTTTATTTTGAACATGGGGCGAAAAGCAGGTGGTAACGAGCAAAGGGGGGGGTAGGACATGGAGGTAGAGGTACGAGAGAAGGTGCTCCTTCCAGTGCTGGCGACAACCGCATGAGCGGGGTCGTCGGTTTTTCAGGACCGTCAAGCCTGTCATCGCTGGGCCCGGCCCGTGAATCTCATAACGAACAGCGTCGCCAATCTGCCTTCAGGTTTTTAAAGCAACCTGCATCCCAATCTTACCTCCTCGTCCCGACACGGCCACAAATGTCTTATCAATCATCAGCATCCCTCCAACTAACGCCCAAATGTCAACTCTGTTTTCCCACCACTGGGATAATCCATTTTCGAAGACCTCTTTGAGACAAAATGCTTTGGGGGTCAAAGCTGTAAAAGTTTAAGAGGCCAAAGAGATGATTTTCTTGCTCTACGCCCATTACTGACCCATCAGAGGAGGAAAGGAACCCGGTCATCGTAAAAAATCCGGGGTCGGCAAGCCTTGCAGTCCCCCTTGCTTGTACCCGCAGTCTGATGCAGAAGTCAGGACGACAGTCACCGTGTTGATGTGATGAGACGAAATTGCGGACCAACGGGTCTTTTCAGCAGAATTTGTTTGGGAGCCTTATCACGGGACGAGGAGGAACGATGGGGTGTGCAGTACGGGTTCCCCCTAAAAAGGGGGAAGGGCGGTGCAAAATCCGATATGATTTCCCCCAGCCCCGGCAGGGGAAACCCGCTCCTCGTTATCGCCGTAAAAAAGGCCCAAGACCTTTAAACCTGGGCCTTCTTTGAGAAGCCTCTGATTCACCCGGATGTCATATCCCGCCTTTCCCCGTAAACGCAAAGAAAGGCAAAACCTTGGGTGGAAAACCACCAAACATGTCTATCACATAGCGAATGCGGGTTTGAAATGAGCAACACTTGGCCAAAAAGGCCAACCAGCCGGCCCCCAACCCACTGTCACACCCTCTTCTCGCCCCCCCCTCCTCCGCCACCACCAACTTCCTACTCCCCATGCTCTCAGAGTCATGACAGGATCACCTCCCTTCACCTCCACCTTTCCCCGAGCCCACCACCACCAAGACCCACCCCCCCCTTCTCCTTCCAAAATTTAAACCCCCAGCCTAACGGACCCCCCCCTTCGTCCCCATTTTTGGAGCAAAGAAACACTTTAACCCAAACCACCCAAACCAAAACCGAATGTCGGCATTGCCAGCTTTTGCCGGGAAATGTTCCCTTTTCCCGTCGGGTGGACCAGAGGGGTTTTCCCGCCACATCAGGGCCCCCTGCCTCCCCCCAATACCGATGCCGAGCAGCTTTTCTTTGCCAAAAACCGCCCGCCCGGCCAGCCACTTCATCTAAAATTTCAAGGGGTTGTCTGCATCGTGGCCGGAAAAAATCCATCGACCACCCACACTTGGCTAGTAACACGGGCCCAAGCCGCTTATCTTGACAGCCCTGGGGGAGCTGGGGGGGATGTCTCTGGGTGACTGGGTTCCCGCTCGCCAAGCCTTCAAAACCGCAGGGAGGGGGCAGGGTTTTTTTCCCCCAAGGTCCTCTGGTGGATCACTCCCAAAACCAAGGCCGTGTTTTAAATTAACATCTTGGGGACCGCCACACACAGGTCAGGAGCTGTGGACGGCTCCCGCCAGACCGAGCGTCTGGGGGCCAAGAAACCTTGGGGCCAGGCAAGGGTGTGCTTTCGGGCGAAAAATGCTGGGGCCCCCCCTAAGTCGTTTGGCGGGGCAATCCCCTTTCCGGCACTTCATGAAACCCTTTTCGTCCAGAAATTTTTAAGAGCACCCGGTTGGACTCCTGCTGGGAAGGCCCAAGTCAAGTTTCCCCCCTTCCCCCGTTCGCACCCCGCTTTGCCCCCCCTGGCGCTTGCAGCTTTACCGCCCCCCCCCGTCAACCCTCTCATTGTTGACGTGGCAACACGCGGGAAATTTCCACCCTCCACTGCTCCACGATTTTGGAGCAGCGCAATGCCATTACGAGTAGGGAAAAGTAAACACCATGGGTCCCCCCTGGGACAAGCGCGTTTGGGGGGTTTAACCCCTCCCGGGGTTTTGGGGGGGAAATTTAACCGAAAAGGGGGGGGGAAAGGGGCGTGAAAGAGCTCTGCACCCCCTTTTCCAGTTTTTAAAAGCCCCAAAATGGTCAGTGGGGCAAAGCCCTTGTCGCATGAGAAATTTTGGGATCTTAGTTCTGGGAAAGTCGTTGGACACTCTGAAACAACAGGTCCCCCAGCGACGGGGGGGCGGCCCATCCAAGGGCCTTTCCCCCAAGTGGGCATTTTTTTTAAAAAATTTTCAGGGGCCAAGGGGCAAGGGGGCCCGGGGTTTGGGTGGGGGTTGGGAACTGTGCCGGGGGAAGCGGGGGAGGGGGAGGAGGGGAAAACCCAGACACGACGTTACCAAAAACCCCCTTGGGAAAAAGGTTTTGGGCGAATTTGAGGGGAGAGGAAGAGAGGAAGATCAGTTTGCTAGTTCCCCCCCCACCCAGAGGGTTGGGGGAAACAAGGGTCCATCTCCCATGGGTTTCTTGGGTGCTCCTTTCCTCCAACTGATCCTCGCATTAAGCCATCAAAATGAACAAAACATTACGGGGGGCCACCCTCCCGGATCCCGGTACAAAAAAAATCACACTTTCCTTCCACCCACCCCCAAAAAGAAGTAAAAAGCAGGAAAAGTAGACCCTTTTGATTTACAATGAGACTCTGTTGGTTTTGATTTTACGTTTTTCAAATTCACGGTGGAACAAAATCGCGACGGACAGCGAGAGTGCCAAATACCTGCGGGCGAGCAGGCAGGTGCAAAGCCTAATGGGGGACCTCTCAATCTTTTTTTACCACCCACCAACGCAGCAATTTTAGGGCACACATCCCCAAACACAGAGACCGCTTAAGACAGGGGACGACTATCGCTTCAAAAACCCATTTTTTGAGTGTTTTGGACCCAAAAACCAAAAATGGACAATGGGCCCGAGTTGCTGCCCCGCCATAGAGGTTTGTCCTCCCCGCACCAGGCATATCTGAGGGAAACCCTTTAGCCAGCTGGGGGAGTCATAAGCAAAAGAAACCGGTTTCCACAGATAATGTGGACGTTTGACTTCACAAATGAATCCAGATTTTGATGATGTTTGTCCCAATTGCCAGGCAGATTAGTTGCCGGTCTACTTCCATTCCTCTTCAACAGAAATGGTCCCTTGAAAAATTTTTTTTAAAAACATTTTTTAAAGAATTTTTATTTTTTTCCAACAGTTCATTTGCTGGTTTGCTGGAGGGGACGAAAAGACACAAGGGTTTTAGAAACACCGTATTCCATTTATCATTTATCTTTGAATTTTCCATTGTCAATGTTTTGAGGTTATTTCTGTAATACAGCTTAATTTGGTCCTTTGGAACAGAAATGGGGCTTCTAAGTGGATTTCTCTCACAATTTTTTAAAAGTGGGT